>PVJN01008753.1:0-63601 GCA_004026805.1 Lasiurus borealis
GGAATGTGGTAACACGAGGGTTGGAGACACAAAGTACCTAAAATAAACTGTAACTATTCCAAATTTATTTTAGTAATTTACTCTTGGGATAAATGCAATTATTTATGTCAGTGTTTGTCTGAGGGCCACCTATATACCTGGGAACTCTCAGAATCAACTTCCATGTAGACTACAATGTTGATTAAAGGACAAATAAAAAATTTTTTTGGGGGGAGCAGTATTTTTTTTTACTAATGTTTTGAATTTCTGATGACTGTGTTTTAGTTAGTTTTACTACTGTTATGAAATTCTCTAAATTACCTGTCCACAGAGTGGATTGCTTCTATCATTCCACCTTTGGAAGGCACCAAGGAGGAGCAAATTATTCTGAGACCTAGAGGAAGAGCTCCCAGGAAGAGGCAACAGAAATGTTAAGCCCTTTTATTACAAGTGAGTTTGAAAATTTAAGGAATTTAAGAAATTCCTTAAAAGGAATTTAAGAAAACCTTTTATTGTAGCCAGTACATAGAAGTGACAGGTGAATGGTAAAATATGAGGTTGGAGTGAATGGCAGTCAGATTAAGTAGTGGCTTATATGTAGGGCCATCGTATGATTTATAGTTCAAACTATGGCACTTCTGAGAGTGAAAGGCTATAGTTAATTGCAGCAATACAACAGCTTTAATGGGACTGTCCCAGGAGAATTAGGATGAATACTCATGCTGCTTAAAGGATATGGCATAGAGTTATGTTTTCACTACACATAAAATCCAACCCAAAAGGACAACTGTGATGAAAGCTAAAAATTCTTAAATGCAGGAGAGCAATAATATAACCCAATACCATTAAGTTGTGAACTAGGGAAGCTGAATAGTATGTATAGTGCAGTGGTTTAGAGAAATGCTTATCAAACTTTAGCATGCGTAAGATCGCATAGAGGGCTTGTCAAACACATGGCTAAACCACACTCCCTGAAATTATGATAATCTCCCAAGTGTATTTCTAACAAGCTCCCAGGTGCTGCTGATACTGCCACCCATGGAGGACAAGACTTTGAACAGCACTAATTTAGACTTTAGAGAGTTGGTTTGTATTTCAGAAGTTTTTTTTTTTTTTTGGGTTACCAACTGGGTGGCCTTGGTCAGTCAAATATTCTTTCACATCTCTTTCCTTCTTTATAAAATGGGGATTATAACAATCTCTGCCTTTTATGAGTGTTGTGAAGAGTAAATGGTATAAGCACTTGGTATTATAAGCACTTAGCATATGTTGTTGTTATAGTTAAGAAGATTAATTCTGGTGGGTAATGCTCATTAGATATAACTGGGAATGTGTATCAGATACTGCATTGTAAATCAAATCCAGAAGTACCTAGATACAGTTGCATATGCCCTAGTGTATTAGTACCTGACACCTGGTGAGCTCTTAATACTTGCTGACTGAATAAACAACTTTGTGAATTAATTTAATAGTACTGTATGGGCTGAAAGAATTTATCCCATTCTATTATACCTCTTACTCTCATAATATCAAACCATTATCAAAATGAGAAAGACAATCCACTTCATGAGAGAACATATTCACCAATAATACATCTGATAAGGAGTTAATATCCAAAATTTACAAAGAGCTCATATAACTCAACACTAAAAACAAACAAACAATCTATTTAAAAATAGCTAAGATCTGCCAAAACCGGTTTGGCTCAGTGGATAGAGCATTGGCCTGCAGATTGAAAGGTCCTGGGTTTGATTCCGGTCAAGGGCATGTATCTTGGTTGCGGGCACATCCCCGGTAGGGGGCATGCAGGAGACGGCTGATCGATGTCTCTCTCTCATTTATGTTTCTAACTATCTCTCTCTCTCCCTTCCTCTCTGTAAAAAGTCAATAAAATATATTTTTAAAAATAGCTAAGATCTGGAAACAGCACAAGTGCCTATCAGTAGATGAGTGGATGAAAAAGCTAACATTTACACCATGTAAAACTATGCAGCAGTACAAAAGAAGAATCTCTTACCTTTGAGATAGCATGGAGGGACCTGAAGATTGTTAGGTTAAGCAAAATAAGCCAGTCAGAGAAAAACAAGTGTCACATGATCTCACTCATATGTAGAATCTAAAGAACAAAATAAACGGATGAACAAAATAGATCTAGGGACATAGAAACATGGAACAGACTGTGGAATCTCAGAGGGAAGGCAGGGGAGGGTGAGTGGGAAGATATCAACCAAAGACCTTGTATACATATACTGTATACATAACTCATGGACACAGACAATAATTGTTTGGTGAAAGTCTGGGGTGGGGGTCAGGTATGGATTAAAAGGAATCAATAGAGAAAAAAGGGGACATCTATAATACTTTCAACAATAAAGATTAATTGAAAAAAATGGGCAAGCCCAGCTGGTGTGGCTCAGTGGTTGAGCATTAACCTATGAACTAGGGGGTCCTGATTTGATTCCAAGTCAGGGCACTTGCCCAGGTTGCATGCTCGATCCCCAGTGTGGGGCATGCAGAAGGCTGCTGATCAATGATTCTCATCATTGATGTTTCTCTCTCACCCTCTCCCTACCTGTCTGAAATCAATAAAACAATATTTTAAAAAGGAGTAAAACAACAAATTCCCTCTTTTCGCTGTCTCATTCTCTCCCTCCCTCTCTCTCCCCCACCTCTCTTTCTCTAAAATCAATAATTTTTTTAAAAAAAACTGTGGTAGAGTTACACAATGGAATACTACTAGGCCATAAAAAATAAGAAAATCTTACCTTTTGCAATAGCACGGATGGCCTTGGAGAGTATTATGCTAAGTGAAATAAGCCAGTCAGAGAAAGACAAGTACCATATGATTTCATTTATATGTGGACTCTAATGAACAAAGTAAACTAACAAACAAACTTATATATACAGAGAACAGACTGACAGCTGTCAGAGCAGAGAGGGGTTAAGGAGCTGGATATAAAAGGTGAAGGTTTAAGCAGAACAACAAAAACAAACAAACAAAAAAACCACCTCATAGACACAGACAACAATATAGTGATTACCAGAGGGAAAAGGGGTTGGGAAAGATTGAAGATGGTAAGCGGGGGGATAAATTGTGATGTTGAAGAAGATGGTAAGGGAGATTTGACTTGGGGTGGTGAACACTCATGCAATATACAGATGATGTATTATAGATTTGTACACATGATATCTAAATAACTTTACTAATCAATGGCACCCCAATAAAGTCAATTAAAAAAAGAAAACTTAGTTTTATTTAGATTGCTGTTCTGAATTTTAGCTGTGTTAAACACAAAGTTACAAAATACCCCTTACTCGTTTTCATGAAAGAAATACTTGAAGAAACAACAACTCCTAATACTTATAAGAAAAATAATAGACCAAACTACTATGAAGAGAGACCTGCAGAATAGGACCTACTAATATTGGATCTGAATGGTTTCCATTTTGTCCAGTGGCTGTGTGAGTGTGACTGGAAAAAGGAAGAAGGAAGGAAACATTTTTAAATACCTGTTATGGGCCGGGAAGCTTACAAGTGCTAACTAATTCAGTGTTCACATCATGTGAGATAGGTAGATATCAACACTACCTTTTTCAAAGCTTTAAGGGGATAAGGGAGAAATAGGTGAGATCAAGTTTCTAATCCAGGTGTGTCTACAAAGCTCACTTTTCAAAAAATATATTTTTATTGATTTCAGAGAGGAAGGGAGAGGGAGAGAGAGATCCATGATGAGAAACATCCATTAGTGGATCAGTTGCCTCTCATATACACCCCAGTGGGGGTTTCAAATATGCAACTCAGGTATTTACCCTGACGAGGAATTGAACCTGAAACCTTTTTGATGTACAGAGCGATGTTCCAACTGAGCTACACAGCTGGGGCATAATTTCCTAACTTTTAGTAAAGATAACTTAGGTACTGAGGAGGTTCTGTAGTAACTTGAATATGGTTTCTCCTGCTGAGACTTTATATTTATCCAGGGATGATTGAATTAATCCCATAATTTTCTGCTTTATGCAGCATCTTACTTTATAATGTTCAGTGCTGGAAATGAAGCATTAGTAGCTAGAGTGAAAAATTAAAGAGAACACTGAAAATATTTTAACTCCTAATTGTTATTTTATCACCCTAAGCCAGTGGTTGGCAAACCAAGGCTCACGAGCCACATGCCTTGGTTTGCCACTTCGTTAAATAATGAGTTTGCTGACCACTGTCATATACTACTCTTTACCTCTTTGCACACAATATGCCACAATAGCCTAATCTTCCCAGCTTCTAACTACATGGTAACTTTCTAGTCTAGTCCAGTGGTTGGCAAACTCATTAGTCAACAGAGAGGCAAACCGCGGTTTGCAAGCTGCCATTTGCCAACCACTGCCCTAAGCAATATAGAGCAACAAAACTGTTAAGGCAGTAATTATTTTTGGCTTAATAATGTAGCCTTATATTAGGGCTTAAGCATAAATAAAGCAATGAAAAATTTCTGTTTGATGTAATATTCTTGGGAGACAGCCACCATTTAGAGATGGTCATATTCTGATGGGCAACAACAGGAATAGAACATTATCCATGGCCTGACTGAGTGCTGGTCACGAGGTGAGACCAATGAAGGTGGTGTGCCTTTGATTTAAAGCATGTCTTATGACCAAACTTTGACACAATTGAGCCACTTTCCACAATGAATCATTAACATTGCATCTTCTGTCAGTTATTATCTCCAGATGTTACATCTAATATTATATCTAACATCAGGAGGAAACATATCCAAGGGTTAGAGAGAGTTAAATATGTTTGAAAAAACACACAAACAAAAACTTGCCCAGCTGGTGTGACTCAGTGGTTAAGAGTTGACCCATGCATCAAGAGGTTGCTGGTTCAATTTCTGGATAGAGCACATGCCCTGGTTGTAGCTCAATCCCCAGTAGTGGGTATGCAGGAGGCAGCTGGTCGATGTTTCTTTCTCAATGATGTTTTTATATCTCACCCTTCCTCGCTAAAAATCAATAAAAACATATTAAAAAACATATTCTAACTTAGATGTTATTGTAATGCCTGTATAACCTCATAATTTTTCTTACGTTCTCAAATAAATTTGAGAAAATTCACAAAGGCACATTGCTGTAACATGATCAGAGTCTAAGAGTGTCATAGGTAATAACTATCCTTAGAATTAGATACAGGGGCTGGATAAAATATTCCTCCAGCTAAGTAGCATCTTGAATAACCCTACTTTTCTTCAAAATAGATGACAGGATCAAGCAGAATAGATAGAGGTAGTAAATAAACACTAAACAACTTTATTTATTTATTCGACCCACGATTTTTTGATTAGTCAAAAGCAAGTTTGTCTTTGAACCTTACCAAGCTTAGTTGACCTTGTTACTATCCTGTTAACTAGGCACAATTTGGAGCAAGGGATGCTTATAAATTCTGTGAGATTCCTTAATTATGAGCTATCTTGAATATTAATTTCTATCTTAGATGGCTCTATGGTGAATGAGTCAGTCACCAAAAAGTAGTATATAGCAAAATACATGGTTTGTTGTACTGGTGAAAGGAGAAATATATAAGTAAATACACTTATTTGTTTAATCATTGCTTACTAAATACCTACCAAACACCAGGTGCTTAGTAGTAGTTAATATGACAAACGTTGTCCCTGTTCTCATGGAGCTTAAAGTGAGGAGATACTGCACACAACAGTATGTGATGAGTGAAACAATAGAAGTTAGGGTGATTTACAAACATAGTTGGAACCTTGATCTGGTTTAGGGTAACAAAAGATCTGTCTCAAAAAGTGACATTTAAATTGGGGATAGGCAGTGAGAACAGCATGTTTCAACTGAAAGTATATCAGGTTCTAGGGACTAAAAGATGCTCAGTGTGACTGGAAGGGATATTAAAACTTCAGCAGTTGGGAAGTAGGCATAGGATATATAGTAAGATTCTTTTAAGTTGATGAATTTTAATGGAGTTTCATGACCAGATTTGCATTTTATCAGCATCACTTCAAAAAGGATTACTTCAATGGGTACGTGGAGGGTAAATGCCTTGGATAGGAGCAAGATTAGTGGCAAAGAGACTAACTAAGATGCTGTTTCAGCAAAATGTGTCAGATAAGAATGATTTAGGGTGATAGTGGAGATGGGAATAAATGGATATCAAAGTGATATCTGAGAAAGCAGATAGGCAGGGCTTGGTCATTAATTGGATGAAAAAGAAGAGTCAAAAAGATTCTTGGATTAAGGATTTGGGCTATATGAATAGACACTGAAGGCAAGGAACATAGGGGGAAAGATGGGATAGGGAGAGAAATAGGAAATAAGGACATGAGTTCACTTCTAAACATGCATTGGATGGCTTATGAGATACCAAATAACTTGTTTATTAGAAAGTTAGATGAGCAGGTCCAAAGAAAAATATGAAGATAACCAGTACAGTGGTACCTCGAGATACAAGTTTAATTTGTTCCGTAACCTTGAGGCATAGGAAACTATGAGATGCTGGAGTCGTGGTAAACTGGTTTGTCGTGTGCAGCTGGCCGATCCGCGCGATTACTCCTATCTCAAATGTTGCTCGTATTTCAAAGCAAAAATCACTCGCTCGATGACTTGTATCTCAAAAATCTCATATGTTAGGGCACTCGTATCTCGAGGTACCACTGTATATGGATGCTAATAGAAGTTCTGCAAGTCAATGCAGTTACCTAAAGTGGATAGAGTGAGAAAAGCATAGTGCCTATGACTAAGCCCTAAGAGAAACATTGGCATTTAAAGGATTTTTCTCAAAGTGATGATTTAAAGATAATATTAACCTAGCCGGTGTTGCTCAGTAGTTGAGCATCGACCTATAAACCAGGATATCATGGTTTGATTTCTGATCAGGGCAGATACCTGGGTTGTGGGTTCAATCCCCCGTGAGAGGCATGCAGGAGGCAGCCAATCAATGATTCTCTTTTATCATTGATGTTTCTGTCTATTTCTTCCTCTCTCTGAAATCAATAAAATTATATTTTAAAGATAATATTAGATTAAACCATTAAAAATCTTCTTGAGAAAAAGAGGAAGGCTTGTGAGCCTGACAGTTTCCTTTCTTTTTCAGAATTGATTTCTTTTTTACTTCCACTTCAAGTGAAGTCATACAGATTCTAAGTCAGTCTCTTATGTTGTGATTTAATTGATTCTTGAACTCAGACCATTTTAAAACATGTAATAAAAATGGAAAATAAAGGAAAACCAAAACATGAAATTACTCATGCCTAAAACTTGTTGAATTCAGCAAATAATCAAAGCAATCATAAAAGGCAGGGCTGCCAATAGTCAGTGATGACCAAAGAAGGATTCTGTTTTCTTTCCTCCTTTTTATTCCTAACTTCCAATATCTTTTCATTTAAAAAGTTCTTTAAAGATAAGGATCTCTTTGTATTCTCTCTCCCATCTTGATCTCACAGATGTGTGGCAGAAACCAAGAATAATGTCTCACAACTTGCTCTTTAATGGGTAGGCTTGTGAAAGACTTTTGAGTAAATGGCAAAACTGCTCTACTTTTTTTCATGTGGTCCAACTCATGTCCACAAACCTTGATCTTTGGTGTGATTTCAGTGGAACTCTTCCTCCTTTTTAAACACATGGTGGACCTATTCCTTAACCTGACGTATCAGCCAGTTTTGTTTCTGTTTTCCCTCTGGGGATGATTACGTGGCTTACATTCTTTTAGAAGTCTTGGAAACCAAGAATGTTGAGGTCAGGCCAACTGGGGAAATGAAGGAAAGAATGTCTGGTAACCTAGTGGTGAAACCTCAGGAGTGTGCTGCTAAAAGTCATTTTCTCCCTGTTTTATTTTTTCCTTTTGTATATTAACTACAAATAACCCACAGCCTTTAAATAAGCTTCATAAGAAGCCACCAACAAATGTTTAAAGCATCTCAACAAGATTTCCAAGAAAGTTCTGAATAAAATTGTTTTTGCATCATGACCAATATATCAGCTTTCTTTTTTTACCCTCTGTATCCTGTTGTTGCAACATTTGAAATCTCAAATCAAGAAATGCAGCTAAATAAATGGTTACATCTATTTAAGGTAACTTATTTTAAGTAAAATAAATGAATGCTTAGTCACACAGAAAAAAATCAAGGAATGAGAGACTTGTATGCCCTTCAAAGTAATTGGACATTTGTGTGTTTTATGGGCAACTCTCACTGAGTATAAAGAAATGTTTTTCTTTTAAAAATTTCAAAAACATTTGT
Source organism: Lasiurus borealis (assembly GCA_004026805.1). Lineage (NCBI taxonomy): Eukaryota > Metazoa > Chordata > Mammalia > Chiroptera > Vespertilionidae > Lasiurus > Lasiurus borealis. The sequence continues at coordinate 8,226 of PVJN01008753.1, forward strand.
AAAATGTCTTTGGATTTAATTTCTTTTGATGTGAGCAAGAAATCAAAAGCCCGATGTAGTAGATTAGCATTGAAGATGTTGTTCCCGGCAGATTTTAATGAACTTTTGTGTGTGTGTGTGTGTGTGTGTGTGTGTGTGTTTCAAAACTTGTGGATTTACTGAACATTATATTAATACTCTCATTTGTATTTGGACAACACACATACACACATACAAACACACACACACACACACACACACACACACACTTACACATACACACATACGCAAAAGTAAAAGTTCTTTTCCTTTAGGAAATATTTTTCATTCTATCTAGCAAAGATTGTGACTGACATGTAAATAACCAGTATTGGATGGTATGAGAAAGAACAATACATGCATTTGAGTATTTTTATGGAGAGGTCGGATCCTTATACACCTGGCTTTTCTTTAGAGACATATTTCCATATACTGTGTCCCATATTCAAAAATTCCTTTGTTATTCATGCCATAGAGATTTTCATGGGTTTGTAGATTATGCCTTGGTATATAACTTAGTGTGAAGATAGTCAAGTAAAGGAATAGACAAAGGGAAAGCAAAGCAATTCACTTGAAATACAGAGACCTTTCCAATGCCGAAAAGTAAGTAGAAGCAGATGTTGTAAAGTTTAGAAAATCAAGACATTATTTTCCTGTTTCCATTGAATTTTTTCTAAACACATTATAAATAAGCTTTGAAGTAATACAAAGTCCTCTGTTTGTTTTGTTGATAGCATCTTTTGTAAAAAGCTTTATCAATGCTTGTTTAAGTTATAGACTAAATGATATCTCAATTTGTAAAAGAACTGACTATATCTGTTGGCAAATACAATGCTACAATGCTGAAATTACTTACAATGTCTGAGTCACTTAGGTATCTATATGATTAGATCTTTGGGGTTTAATGTTAAACAGCTCAAATGTTTTATGCTATAAGAATACAACATGAAACCATGATATTTCATTATTTACACACTTTACATTTAATTTTATATTTGTGGATGCTTTTTGCTCTGCAATAGAGAGAACCTGCTTTATTAATCTTTAGAATTTTTCTGAAGATGGAGGCCTGGGAATATGAAAATAAGTCTATTTAGGAGACTCCTGTTTCTCCCCATTCTCTAAAGCCAGCTTAAAACTCTTACAACACGGCCTGTAGAAATGAAGGCTATTTAAAATGAACTGTCATTCTTTAGATTTGTTTCTAAAACTTAATATCTAAAAGAGCACAGGGGAGAGTACATTGCCAGAGCAAGGTGTTTGCTAGCTCAGGGAAGCTGCAGGACAGGTGCCCATCCTCACGCTCCCACTGGCCCTCATCATTTGGAGTTACTGAATGTCTTCCAGCTGTTAGAGGATGTCCCAGGCTCAAAACGGCATCCCTGCTGAGGACATTTTCAGAGCCTAAGCCAATTCTGGAAATGACTAGCTGCTAAAATATGGAACAAGGGAAACCAGTTCATATCAATGACATAAAACATCATCTGTCTGTTATTACATTCATTCAGCTGGCTCACATATAACTTAATAATCAAATTACCACCCTATATATCTTAAATCTGCATGTTCATTTGACCACTATGTGAACATGGGAAAACAAAGATAATCCAGGCTGTCTTTTCTTTATTTTGTTTTCTTTTAAATATTTATTTTTTGCATATATGAGTAAAATGCTTGTAAAAGTTTGAAAATTATGTAATATAAAAAGCTAAAGTCCCCAGGGGTGGTCTTCCTCCATTCCTATTACTTGGCATACATATGTTGCTAACAGTTTGATGTGTATCAATTACTTCTTAATGATTAATGGAATTTTTAATTTTAATACTGTAGTAACACAATTGCCTTTTAAAATTAATTTAAATAAAAATTAGCTGGATCTATAAAATTTTTAAAGGTATATAACATTTAAGTGGGAGAAAATAAAGCCATCTGTTTTGTTGTTGTTGTTGTTGTTGTTGTTGTTGCTGTTATTTATGCTTTGTATTCTTTCAAGTAGCATTTGAAATAGCTTACAATAAAAACCAGGGCAAAGGGAAACATGATCAGGAACATTCAGAAAGCATAAAAGAAAAAAAGGGGAAATATTCAGAGAAGAGGGGAAATGGCTAGTGTTGGAAAGCTAGACCATTTGACATAAAACATTGTACAAAGTTTTAGAGTTGTCTTTGTACTTCTTACTGGGATGCAAAAGGAAATCAGGTTCTTTGAGAAGAATTTGCATGGGCAACTTTCATCTACAGTCAAAATATGACTCATAGGATCCATGTAATTAACGATTCTACTTTCAGGTGGGACAATGCTTCACACAACTGTTTCCAGGACCTTGCTGTCCAAAAGCCCAAAACACATTTGCTAGAACAATAAGTGAATGAAGTAGTGAATGAAGCAGTGAGAGTATTTATAATGCATATGTGTTCTAACTATGATTGTTTCTTTTTTAAATGGTTTCTTATTATTGCCTCATTGCTATTAAATTCAAGAGTATGATGATCAGTTTGTTAGTTTTTATTTATTTTTAATTAATTAATTAATTAATTAATTTTTTAAAATATATTTTAGTGATATTTTACAGAGAGGAAGGGAGAAGGATAGAAAGTCAGAAACATCGATGAGAGAGACATCAATCAGCTGCCTCCTGCATGCCCCACACTGGAGATGTGCCCGCAACCAAGGTACATGCCCCCGACCGGAATCGAACCTGGGACCTTTCAGTCCTCAGGCTGACACTCTGTCCACTGAGCCAAACCGGTCTCGGCAGTTGGTTAGTTTTTAGAAAAACAAATATTTTGTGGCACAGTTTTAGACACTATAAGTACTAATGTGTGTAAGACAATTGTGCCTTCATGGAGCTTATAATCTAGTGGGACAAACAGATAAGTAAAAAAAGAAAGAAAAACAGGCACACTATGGAGAGATAATAGACAAGTTGAGATTGCTATGAGAGCCCTTGGGAAGAGTAGCTGATGCAGACCAGGGAAACGGGAGAGTTACAGTGCTTTATGGTCAAAGCAACTCTGCAGGGTGTGCACAACGTCTGAAGTATATAGCTTTCCATGACCCTGCTGAAGAAGGGAAAACAATACTTGAGTTCTTTAAGAGAGAGTGATCTTCTTGACTGTCAGATTTTTCAAGCAGGACTTGAAAATAGCAGAATGGTTAAAGTCTTTTTAATAATTGAAAATTGAGGTTACCAGAAAGTATCTATGCAAGAGGTATTCTTAGCTTTAGAATGAAGTAAAAACCCACACTAAGCATTAGATTACAGGTATTATTATAAAATCTGATGTATGAGTCAAGTCCCAGCAGGAAATGTCACACTGAAAAGGAATAACTGAAGAGAGATAAATGGAAGAACTATTGACAGGTTGGCAGATTTAAGGAACCAACAAGGAACAGTGCAGCACCAAGGACTGACCACAATGGAAAACAGTTACCACCCCTGGCCATGGCTGGAGTAGGAGGCTGATTAGAGGAGCTGGACCTTAACTAGAGGAAAACAATTTGAAGCCATAGGTAGAGTGGATGGAGCTGGGTAAAAAATACTCAACCTTCTCCCTTCTCTTGCCTTTAAATTCTTATAGATACCTCCAATTTATCCAACCCAACTGGGAATCAGAGACAAAAGGGAAAGCAGTTGACAAAGTTTTTAGAAATTAGTCTCCAGGGAATAAAGCCAGGTTGAAAGGTCAGAGAGTAGATCTAGAGGAGCAAATGAAAAGTATCTAGTCCAACTGAGGACCCTGGTTTCTAATTCCACCAATGGAAAGCATCCCATTTACATTCAATATTAGGTGTAAATTGTATATTATGAAACATTAATTTTCTTTGTTGTAGAAAAGCAGTTTTCCTTGTTGCTATTTCGGAGTTGTTTTATTGTTGGCAATGCTACAGAAAGGGTTAAAGATTCACCTACTTGTTTTAAGTTGTGTGTATGGATTAATAATGATTTTTGTTTTTCTTACTTTCTAAATAAGATGCTATCTGATTGATTTGGACAGAGATGAACATTATTCCTGGGGCGATAAGGAGACTGATTCTAGAGAGGATCAAAGAATTGGATTTCTGGGCCTCTTTCACAGGTTATTTTGACCCTATAGATATATTCCAAGAGTACAGAAGTCTAGAGAAATGATTAACTTCTTTGGTCAAGCATGGGGTAGTGAGATTATAGGAGGCCTCTCTGGGTTTGCCAACTAAGACAAGTCAGCATTTTTTTTAGAGTGCACAGTGGCAGAGCATTTAACTAAGATACTGTGTTTCCAGAGCTTGCAAGAGCCTTTTGGCTTTAGCAATGATACTAGGAGGCAGCCTTTAGCAGGGGCAGGGTAGACTGAATGAACCTAGGAATTAGGGTCAAGGGTGACACCTACTCCCAGGACTAATATGTCACATAAAAATATATGATTTTCATTATTGTTATTATTTTGAGTAATTAACATTAACATACCTGATGGTGACTGTGTTATATACACGTGCAAGCATGGTTGAAAGGACTACTTTATAAGCAGTGGTTTTTGTAAATCTGCTAGACAGTTTCCTGATTTCTTGTTTTAAGTGATATTTCTAGAAACTGTTCTTATGATATTTCCTCCTTATTAGTCAACCAGAAGCCTTACATTAAATAAGTCCCTGCTTCTCACCTACTTCTGATTGAGTGTGGGAGACTTCTGACAGGTATGCACTTTCCCAAAAGTCACTAATTGGGAGGTGCCTTTAGAACAGCCTAAGAATATTCTATATAATAAAGCCTAATATGCAAATTGTCCTTTCAGGAGTTCGACTGGGAGTTCAGTCAGAAGTTCAACCACTCGCTATGACATGTGCTGACCACATGATTCGCTATGACACATGCTGACACAAAACATGGTGGGTGTTAACGATGTGGTACTGCCAATGGGTGCAGTGGAGGTGCTCCTTTCCCCCATAGGGCCTGACAAGAGGGAGACTGTGATGGGATGGTGGAGCAGGTGAGAGGGCAGCACAATGTGGGGACCCAATTGCCCTGCGGATTGCCTGCAGACAGTGACTAGTAGTGGTTGTGAAGGGACGGGGCCACCGCCTAGCTCCCAGGTGCTGAGGAAGTCAGCCTCAGTGAAGTGGGGAGAGAGTGGCCCTGATCGATTACCCTGTAGGTGGGATGGTGGAGCAAGTGAGGGGGCGGTACCAGGCCACAGCAGAGTGCTGGGTGGGTCTGTGGGGCTGTGAGACTAGGGTTGTGAGCTGGGGACCGATCTCCCCAGGCCACCCCAAGAGACCCCACCCATGCACGAATTTGTGCACTGGCTTCTAGTATGGAAATAAAACACTGGGTGCCTGGATGAAGAGTGCTGTCAAAATTTGAGATTGATCTTGGAAAAATATAATGCAAATGAAGACACACCGCTTCACAAATTTCAAGATACATTTCCTTGAAATGTATGATCTATTTTATAATTGCTATAGCCTTAGAAATAATTAGTAGCATTTTTCTTCTTTAGTAGTACATGCAAACTATGGTACGTGTGATGATTGATGGCATATTTGAACAGTTAAAAAACTGAACCATGAAAGGAGCTTTGTACTGGCACAGAACAGGCCTATAGATCAATGGAACAGAATGGAGAGCCTAGAAATAAACTCACATCTTTATGGTAATTTAATGTTAGACAAAGAAGGCAAGAACATACAATGGAGGTAAAGACAGTCTCTTAAATAAATGGTGTTGGAAAAATTGGACAGTTAGATGCAAAAAATTGAAAATAGACCACCAATTTACATCATAAACAAGAATAAACTCAAAATGGATTAAAGACCTAAATGTAAGTCATGGAAACATAAAAAGAAAACATAGAAAACATAGGCAGTAACATCTTGGACATTTCTCATAGTAGTATTTTTCAGATATATCTCCTCAGGCAAGGAAAATATAAACAAATAGGACTACATCAAACTAAAAATCTTTTGCATGGCAAAGAAAATCTTCAACAAAATGAAAAGGGTACCCATTGAATGAGAGAACATATTCACAAATGATACATCTGAGAAGGGGTTAATTTCCAAAAGATAGAAAGAACTTATACTACTCAACACCAGGAAGACAACCCAATTAAAAAATGGACAAAGGACCTGAATATAAACTTCTCCTAAGAGGACATACAGATAGACATATGAAAAAAATCTCAACATTACTAATAATCAGAGAAATGCAAGTTAAAACCCTAATGAGATACCACATCATGCCTGTTGGAATGATTACCATCAGTAAATCAACCAACAACTAGTATTGACGAAGATCTGGAGAAAAGGGAACCTTCTTGCACTGTTGGTGGGAATGTAGACTGGTGCAGATACTGTGGAAATACATATGAAATTGTCTCAAGGAATTATAAATGGAACAGCCTTTTGATCCAGTGTTCTCACTTCTGAAATATATCTTCAGAAACCCCAAACACTAATTTGAAAGAATATATGCAACCCTATGTTCATTGCAGCAATATTTACAATAGCCATGATCTGATCTGAAAACAGTCCAAGTGCCCATCAGTAGTTGAGTGGATAAAAAAGCTGGTGGTATATTTATACAATGGAATATTATGTGACCATAAAAAGGAATGCACTCTTATCCCTTGAAACAGCAAGGATGAACCTGGAGATTATTATGCTACATGAAATAAGTCAGAGAAAGACAACTACTATATGATTTCACTCATGTGAGATCAAATGAACAAAATAAACTGACAAACAAAATAGAGACATGAATACATGGAACAGACTGATATCTGTCAGAGGGGAGGGAGGTTAGGGGGCTGGATGAAAGAAGGTGAAGGGATTAAACAGAAAAATATACAGTATATACATAACACATAGACAGTCGACAATGATAGCCAGTAGGAAGGGAGTTTGGGGGAATAGGTGGAGGTGGGTAAAGTGGAACAAATGGAGACGGACATTTTGCTTGGAGCAATAGACGCACAATGCAGTGTTTAGTGATGTTTTGTTGAGTTGTACATTTGAAATCTGCATGATATTGTAAAGCAATGTCACCCCAATAAATTCAATAGAAAAGAAAATTAAAAAGAGAAAGAAAGGGCATTTGAAATATAATTTGGCTATTTCTCTATCTTGATTGATCAGAATGTATCTTTAGAACTAGAATATAACTCAAGAAAGCTAAATCCTAGTTAATTTCTGGTTAATGATTTTTGTAATGATTACCAAAAAATACTGTATTAAAAGACATTCTTAAGCTACATTCTGGCTCAGGGCTTGTTCCATTTATAAAGTAGGTCTTTAATGGGTAGGAAATAGAAAAGTGTCTGCATGTGACCAAGACATTTATCCTCTTTTTTTATAAAGAAACTGAAAAGGAATTGTGTGCATGTAATTTATATTAAAAGGGGAATTGGAACTTGATAGCTTATAACTATTGAGCACTGCCTGGGTCTCTGAAAAAGTGTCTGGTGGATCCAAGTTGTCTGGTAATGATCCTGATGTATTCTGAGGTAGGATTAATCTAGCATGTTTTCTATTTCATCAATACCATGTAAACATCTTTGCTTTGTTTCTATACTTGCCAAGAAACCTTCTAAATTAGCTTTCCAGGGGATTTATGCCCTTGAACTTCTATTGGTTGTTTTAAAAGTGGGTAATCATTTTGGAATGTGGCTTAATATAATCGTAAATGGACAAATATCCTAGTATCTTTCTCTTTTCCCCTTTGTATGGTCACTGTCCTGTAGCATGTCTTACAAAATTATTTGAAAATTCGGCTTTCAAAGAAAACTTCTTGCTATTTCAATGTCTTGTGTGAAAAGGTCTTACCCTGGCAAAACTGATATGACAGCTTGGGCAGTGAGGAAGGCAGCCCAGGATTAAGTGGAGGTGAACCTGACAAGGGCAACTGGCTTCTCACCTCTACACCCCGTCTTCACTGACAAGCACCATTTCACCCAAAGCCCTTCTTGATTCCGGTGTATGTGGTGCTTCCACAAGTATCTTAATCATTTCCAGGCTTGCTTAGAAATTGTTTTAGAATAAACAACCTCTCTTTGTACCTTGCTATGTACCAGGAACACAGTGTGCAGTTCTGGTCAGCAGCCCTCAATGAAGACATGATTAAAGTGAAAGGATCCAGAGAAAGTTCACTAACATGGGCAAAAGAATAGACTTCTATATTGATTAATTAGCTTACATTGGTGAATTCATTCATTAAATTTGTTCTGAGTGTAGCATGAAATGAGAAGCGCTGTATTTACAAAGGAAGAAGGCTAAGAAAGGGGATATGTTTAAAATCCAGGAAATTATGAAAACTGCTTTCTTATTTATTGAATCCTGGCATACTAGAATTCAGGAGAGTCTCAGAAGCTTAAAAGAAATCTACAATGAATAGAAACTTGTGGAATACATTATCTCAGGATGTATTGAAAATATACATAGATATGTTAAAAGCTTAGATAAGCTCATGAATAACAGATTGGGGAAACAATGACACTTTGGAGTATGTCCACAACTCTTGAAGGAGATCAGACTTATTCTTCCATCACATATCCTTTGGTATGCCCATCAAAGAATGAATATCATGGTGATTGGACCAGTGTAAGGATATATATTAGAGTCTGATTAGACAGGTAAGACAACTACCAAAATGTAGAGGGGGAACTGGACTCATTGAATTATCTAGGTTCCAAAGACATGTAAATAAAATAAATGTGTGTGAATTCTAGGGCACTAGTGAAGGAAAGTTATGAAAGATTATTCCTTTTACACCAGGAACAGCTAATCTTTGTTATCAGAGGAGTAAGCAATAATATGCATATGTTGAACAGCCAGAATTAGGGGTCACGTAACTGTCTTTTTCATAGACCACCATGTTGCTTATATCAAGCACTTTTTTTTTGCAGAGAACCAAGGTTTTATCTGCAATTAATGCATAATAAATGAGACCCAGCCATATACTACATAAAAAAAAGAAAAAAAAGTTTCCTTTAAGCTATATCCTTTGAAAAAGTTCCTGGAAAAGGGCCTCTATTCTTTTATTTAAAACAACATTGGAAATGTGGTAGAAATATTTTTGTAGTAAATTTTTTTACAAATAAATTTTATTGGCATTCTTTGTTGTCTCTCCCAGTATGAATTAATTCCTTACATGATTTACTTCTGTTTTCAACGAAGAAGGCTGAAACTAATTTAAATTAAAACAGCCTGCATTCTCTTAGAATTCATGTGGTACTGTTTCTCACCTTCTGCCTTCAGTGATGATAATATATATATTTTCCTTTCATCAATTTGCTAGCATGTTTTAAAAGGACATCTCCACATGTGTTCGAAAACATATAGTTGTACACACATGAGGGACAGAGGCATATAAAAATTATAAGAGCATAATCTATTACTACAATAGATATTTTATAATATACTACAACCAGGTTATGCTCTCAGGACTTCATCTTATAAGATGATGGGAGAAGATGGGTGCTCATAAAAACCATACCCCTAGATCTGAAAAAGTATCAACTATCATGCATATATATTATATAATTAAGTATCAAAAATGGTAATAAGAGCAATACTTTCTGTTTTATTTTAGAAGACTTTAAATGCTTTATTTAGCTCCTAATGTTTGAGAATCTCAAGAATTATAAGATTTTCTAAAATCATGGTGAGAGACCATTTTCTGCCATGTTATTTCCTTATGATCTTCTGTCTTTTACATGAGATATACATATTAGGTGTTAATAAGAAGTCAAGGCTTGACAATATATTCTTCAACTGAGCAGGCAAATAAATTGGTAGAATATTAACATCTAGAAGTATTTTTCCAGACAAGTAACTAAAATGGGTTTAAACCAATTAACACAATTAAATCACACCCAGACTTTGATATTAGCCCAGCTGGAGTGGTCCAGTTGGTTGGAGATTCTTCCTGTGCATTGAAGGGTTGTGGGTTCAATTCCTGATCAGGGCACATATCTGGGTTTCAGTTTAGATCCCTGGTCAGGATGTGTATGCAAGGCAACTGATGATCAATGTTTTTTTTTTTTTTTTCTCTCTCTCTCTCTCTCCTTTCTTCCCCTTCTCTCTCTCCCTTCCTCTCCTCTTTCTAAGCATGTCCTTGGGTGAGAATTTAAAAAATATTTGATGCAAAATGATTTCTATGTATGTGATACAATTACACATGATGTATTAATATCAAAGAATGCAGAGATGGCAAAAATATAATTCTTTCTAAAACATTCATTTGATGAAAATCTACTACAAATAAAATCATGAGACCTTAACTTATACTGATTTGTCAGTTTAAGCACTCCATTACATATTATTTAATTTGACCCATCAAAGAACTGTATGTAAATTATCACTCACATTTTACAGATAAAAATATTGGCCTCAAAAGAAAGTACTTTATCACCATCACAAAAAAAAACCTTTTTTTAAAAAACCTCACCCAAGAATATTTTTCTATTGAATTTTAGAGGGAATGAAAGGGAGGGTGAAGAAATGTAGAGAGAGAAACATCAACATGAGAGAGACACATCAATTGGTTGCCTCCCGCACTTGCCCTGACCAGGGCTGGGGATGAACCTGAAACCAAGGTATATGCTCTTGACTGGAAATTGAAACCAAGATCCTTTGGTTCACTGGCCAATCTTTAAACACTGAGGAAACTGGCCAGGGCCACAAAAATGTTTTAATCAAATGGACACAAGGCACGGGAGGGGTGATGGTGGTGGTGAGGGCATATGCCGGGGAATAGGGAAGGTCGAGGGGAGGTCAATGAGGACAAAAAGGAAGCACTTATACTATTTATAATACTTTAAACAATAAAATAAACTTAAAAAATGTTTTAATCAGCCTCCATTTCTTCAGACTTTTCTCAAGTTTATAATTTACCACATGGCTGCAAGAGTAGCATTTCTTCTGCTTAAAATTCTTTTAAAACTATATATATATATATATATATATATATATATATATATATATATATATATTCACAATGTGTACAATGTGGTGACTTATGAGCCTTTTACTCACTGTACCTGCCCATTTTCAAATCCAGGGGTTGGAAAACTTTTTCTGTGAGTCACCAGATAGCAAATATTTTAGTCTTCATGGTCTAAACATCTGCCAAAGTTATACTGTTTGTATCATGAAAACAGTCATAGACAATATGCAAACAAATGGTATGACTGTGTTTCAATAAAGCTTTATTTACAAAAAAAGGTGATAGGCTAGATTTGGCCTACAGGCCAGTTTTGCTAACCCTTGGTTGTGTACAAGTCAATCCATTAGAATATGGGAAGAAAACATCAAAAGTTTTATTTATATTTTGTTTTTAACCCCATCCTTTTTGTTCATATTTTATAATAAACCTAATATATTCATTAAAAAACTGTATATTCAGAGTGCATGTTTAACTTTGTTTTTTACTGATAGAATTTGTATTTGATAAGAATGATAGACTAAATTTCTGCTCAGTTGACCCATGCCAAAGTTCCTGGTAATTCTCAGCACAGACCAGACTGATTTCTATCTCTGTGCTTTTATTCATGCTATCTTCTCATGTGGTTAGCATGCTGTTAGTCATTATTGTACCTCAGACTTTCATCTGGAATTACTTCCCTTCTTTTATAAGTATAAAAATTTTAAATTTCTTTAGTTAGGGTCTACAAAAAGAAAAATTTCTTTATTTGCCTGAAAACAGCTTTATAATAAAGATACCTTTGCTAGGTATAGAATTCTAGATTGGTCTTATTTTTCCCATCAGCACATAGAAGGTAGATTTTACTTTCTTTTGGCTTTCATTGTTTTTTTAAAGTCAGTTGTCAAACTGCTGTTATAATGGAGGTAATCTGTTCTTTTTTTCTCTGGCTACTCTCAGTTTGTCTTTTGCTATCATTTTGTTTTACTGTGATGCTTCCTCTGGTGTATTTCATTTTATTTTTCTGATCAAGATTCATTCATTTCTGAATTTGGATTGATATCTTTTACTTATTCAAATTTTGTCTCTGCTCCTGACTCATTTTTTTCCTCCTTTCCTTCAGGGACTCAAGTTAAACACATGTTAGCTCTCATTCCTTATTCCATGTCTTGTAACCTTGTGATTAGATTCAGGTTATTAAATTTTGCCAAAAACATTGCATCATTGAGTGATATTGTGTCTTTATCAGGGTGTCATATCTAAGATGGTGATATTAATTTTGATCAGTCAATTTATTTATTTATGTTTTTAATCCTCACGAAAGGATATTTTTCCATTGATTTTAGAGAGAGTGGAAAAGAGAGGGAGAAACAAAGAGAAACATTGATGTGAGAGAGACACATTCATTGGTTGCCTCCTGCATACACCCAGACCAAGGCCAAGAAACCTGCAACCAAGGTATGTGACCTTGACTGAAATCAAATCCGGGACCCTGCAGTCCCTGATCCAATGCTCTATGCACAGAGCCAAATTGGCTATGTATTGATCAGTCAATTTATTCATTTTCTCCACAGTACAATTACTGAACCCGCTGTAACTAATAAATAATTTGTGTGATAATACTTTGAAATCATAAAAATATCCTGTTCCAGGGAGGGAGAAATGGGTGTTTATTGCTCATAGGGTATAAAGTTTTAGTTATGCAAGAAGAATAAGTTCTCAAGATCTCCTGTACAATATTGTATCTATAATTAACAATGCTGTATTATACACTTAAAAAAATCTATTAAGAGGGTAGAACTCAGATCATATTCATATCTTAATTTAAAACAAAGTAATCCAGCTAGCATGGCTCAGGGGTTGAGCATCAACCTATGAACCAGGAGGTCACGATTTGTTTCTTGGTCAGGCACATGCCCAGGTTGCAAACTCAATCTCCTGTGTGGGGCCTGCAGGAAGCAACTGATGAATGATTCTCTCTCATCATTGATGTATCAATCTCCCTCTCCTTCTCCCTTCCTCTCTGAAGTCAATTTAAAAAAAAAGCCTTTGTCACAAGATAATGAAATCAAGTAAATAAATTAGCTGTACATGCAAAACCAACAAACTCCAATATTCTGCTCCTTATAAAAATTTCACCCTCCTGGTTTATAGGTCTGTGCTCAACCACTGAGCCATGCTGGCTGGACTACTTTATTTTAAATTCAACAATAGAGGTAGACCTCAGACATAGCATTCAATGATAGCTCTTGCCTAATCTAATCTTTATTAAAATAGTTGTAAAAGCTACCCATTTAATAGTTTTAATTTTTTATTTCTAAATAATATATTAAATTCTTTTATTTATTTAATTTATTTTATTGTTGAGAGTATTACATTTCCCCTACTTCCTCCCCTTTGCCCTCTTCCACCTATCTCCCACCACACCCCTAGGCCTTTACCTGTCTATTGTCTGTGTCCATGGACTATACATATGTGCATATATGTTCTTTGATTAATTTCTTCCTGCCCTTCTTCCTACCTGTCCTCTGAGATCTGTCAGTCTGTTTCATGCTTCCATGTCTATGGTCCTATTTTTTCCCATAGATTTCACATATAAGTGACATCATGTGATATTAGTCTTTCTCAGATTGGCTGATTTCATTTAACATAATAATCTCCAGGTTCCTCCATGCTGTCTCAAAGGGTAAGAGTTTCTTCCTTTTTATGGCCACATAGTATCCCATTGTATAAATATATCACAGCTTTTTTGTTCCCTCATTTACTGATAGGCAATTGGTCTGTTTCCAAATCTTAGCTATTGTAAATAAAGATGCTATGAACATATACTCTTTCTGATTGGTGTTTCAGGATTCTTAAGATATATTCTAAGAAGGGAGGTCACTGAGTCAAAAGTCAGTTCCATTTTTAATTTTTTGAGGAACCTCCATACTGTTTTCCACAGTGGCTGCACCAGTCTGCATCCCCACCAGCAGTATATTAAGGGTCCCTTTTCTCAAGATCTCATTGTGGTTTTAATTTATATCTCTCTCTTTTTAAAAAATATATTTTATTGATTTTTTACAGAGAGAAAGGGAGAGGGATAGAAGTTAGAAACATTGATCAGCTGCCTCCTGCATACTCCCTTCTGGGTATGTACCTGCAACCAAGGTACATGTACTTGACCGGAATCAAACCGGGGACCCTTGAGTCCACAGGCCAATGCTCTATCCATGAGCCAAACCAGTTAGGTCTTAGTTTACATATATTTGATGATTGGTGATTTTGAGCATTTTTTCATGTCTTTTGGCCATCTGTATGCCCTTGTTGGAGAAGTGCCTATTTAGGTCTTTTGCCCATTTTTTAATTGGATTGTTTGTCTTCCTTTTCCTGAGTTGTATAAGTTCTTTGCATGTTTTGGATATTAACTTTTATCAGATGTATCATTGGCAAATAAGTTTTCCCATATTTTGGGTTCCCTTTCCATTTTGAGGATGGTTTCTTTTGCTGTGATGAAGCTTTTTAGTTTGATGTAGTCCTGCTCTTTATTTTTTTTCTTTGTTTCTCTTTCACTAGGAGATGTATCAGCAAAAATTCTGCTATGTGAGATGTCTGAGATTTTACTGCCTATGCTTTCTTCCAAGATTTTTTAAAAAAATATATATTTTATTGATTTTTTACAGAGAGGAAGGGAGAGAGAGAGTTAGAAACATCCATCACCTGCCTCCTGCACCCCCCCCACTGGGGGTGTGCCCACAGCCAATGTTCATGCCCTTGACCAGAATCAAACCCAGGACCCCTCAGTCCAAAGACCGACGTTCCATCCACTGAGCCAAACCGGTTTTGGCCAGGATTTTTATGGTTCTCTGATTCACATTTAAGCCCTTTATCTATTTTGAACATTCTTGTGTATGGAGTAAGTTGGTAGTCTAATTTCATTTTTTTTAACATGTATTTATCCAATTTTCCTATCATTTATTGAAGAGACTATCTTTATTCCATTGTATGCTCTTGCTTCCTTTGTCAAATATTAATTGACCATAATGACTAAATGACTAAATTGATATCTGGGGGTCTTTGTTCTGTTTCTTTGATCTATATGCCTGTTCTTGTGCTAGTACCAAGCTGTTTTGATTACAATGACTTTGTAGTATAGTTTGATATCCGGTACAGTGACTCCTCCAACTTTATTTCTTTTTCACAAGATTGCTGGAGCTATTTAGATATTTTTTTGGTTCCATATAAATTTTTGTAATATTTGTTCTAGTTTTGTGAATTATGTTGTTGGAATTTTAATAGGACTTATTTTGAATCTATTGATTGCATGGACATTTTAAAATAGATCTTTTACTGATTTTAGAGAGAAAGGGAAAGAGCAAGAGATAGACACATCAGTGATAAAAGAGAATCATTGATTGGCTGCCTCCTGCATGCACCTTTCTGGGGATTGAGCCCAGAATCTGGGTATGTGCTCTTGATTGGAATCCAACTCGGGATCCTTAGTCTTAAGGCCAACACTCTATCCACTGAGCCAAATTGGCTAGAGCTAGTATGAGCATTTTAATGATGTTAATTCTTCCAGTAGATGAACATAGTATATTCTTCCACTGGTTTGTATCTTCCTTTGTTTCTTTTTTCAGTATCCTGCAGTGTTCTGAGTACAGGTCGTTTACTTCCTTGGTTAAGTTTATTTCTAGGTACTTTATTTTTTTGTTTTTGCAATAATAAATGGTATTTTTGAGGGGGAATCCAAGATGGCGGCACAGGTGAACACCTACACTGCTACCTCGCTCAACAATTTCAAAATTACAACTAGAAGACAGAACGGACATCATCCAGAACCACAGGAAAGCTGGCTGAGTGGAAATTCTGCAACTAGAAGGAAAGAAAGGGGCTCGCAGAGACCCAGAGGAGCTGCAAAAAGCTGAGGTGCGGAGATGCGCGAGTGGAGAGAGCAGGTGCCGGAGTGCCTGGCTGGCTTTCTCTGACAGGAGGGGGACAGAGACTCCCAGCTGCATTGAACCCCTTATCCTATGAAACTAAACCCCACATCTGGCCGGGACTCATAAGGGGGAGTTCAGACTGTGAAGAGAGAGAAGTGCACGGAGATCTGGGGGAGATGCAAAAGGGCAGAGGTCTGGTGGCAAGCATAGTACTGCATGCAGAGGACCGACTGCTGGTTGTGCCTCTGGATTTCGTGAGTGAGCGGGAGACAGAGCTTCCCAACTGTGCCACTTCTAACTCCACTAAACCCCAGTTTTGGGCAAAACCCTAGGAACCCAGACTCATATGCTACCAGAGCGCAGGGGACCCAGAAAGGCAGAGGTCTAGAGGCACTGCACGAGCACGCGTGCACAGGGACCACTCCAGCAATTACCTAGTCATGTGATACCCAGAGGACATGGAGTGCGGGCCGACTGGAAGGCAAGGTGGCCCATTAAGCACTGAGACTCCACGCATCCCAAGCTCAACAGAGAGGCTTTTGCAGTTTTGCAAGTCTTGTATCAGAAGGCTGAATCCAACACAGTTCTCCTGGCATAGTGAAAATCCCGAGACAAAGGAAGAGATCACAAACCAAAGAAATGGAGGAAAACAAATGACTGGATATAGAGTTCAAAACCACATTTATAAGGCTTTTCAAAAATATCCTAGAAAAGATGGATAAAATTAGCGAGTCCCAAGAGAAGATGAAAAAGAACCAACTAGAGATGGAAAAGGACCAACTAGAAATTAAACATACACTGACTGAAATAAAAAATATTATTCAGAGACCTAACAGCAGACTAGAGGAAGGCAAGTAAAAAATGTGAAATATAAAGAATCAGAAAACACTCCACTGGATAAGCAAGAAGAAAAAAGAATCCAAAAATGTGAAGATAATATAAGGAGCCTCTGGGACAGCTTCAAGTGTACCACCATCAGAATTGTGGGGTGCCAGAAGAAGAGAGAGAACAAGATATTGAAAACCTATTTGAAGAAATAATGATTGAAAACTTCTCACACCTGACAAAAGAAATAGACTTACAAGTCCAGGAAGCACACAGAACCCCATATAAAAGGAATCCAAAGAGGACTACATCAAGACACATCATAATTAAAATACCAAAAGCAAAAGACAAAGAGAGAATATTAAAAGCAACAAGAGAAAAACAGCTAGTTACCTATAAGGGTGCACCTGTAGGATTGTCAGCTGATTTCTCAACAGAAACTATGCAGGCCAGAAGGGAGTGGGAAGAAATATTCAATGTGATGAATAGCAAGAACCTACAACCAAGAATATTCTATCCAGCAAAGCTATCATTCAGAATTGAAGGACAGATAAAGAGCTTCACAGATAAGCAAAAACTAAAGGAGTTCATCAATTCCAAACCAGTATTATATGAAATGCTGAAAGGCACTCTTTTAGAAGAGGAAGAAGAAAAAGGCAAATGATAAAAATTATGAACAACAAATACATATCTATCAACAAGTGAATCTAAAAATTACGTGAATTAAAAATTTGATCAAGAAAATAAACTGGTTAATATAATAGAATCAGGAGCACAGAGGGGAGTGGACTGATAATTCTCAGGGGGAAAGTGGTGAGGGGAGTGCAGGGAAAAAAGAGAAACAAATGTAATAACCTGAGTAATAAATATTTAATTAAAAATATCCTCTGGTGAGGATTAACAACAACAACAAATAATAATAATAAATGGTATTTTTTTTAGTTTCTCTTTTTGAGAGTTCATTATTGGTGTTTATAAATGCCATTGATTTTCAGATGTTTATTTTGTGTCCTGCTACCTTGCATAATTCATTTATTAACTCTAGTATTATTTTGGTGGAGTCTTTATGGTTTTCTATGTACAATATCATGTCATATGCAAATGTATTCAATTATTTTTAAATTTGCTAATGCACATTTTGATAGTTGTTTCTTTCAAATTTTATCCTATTTTTACTTGATTTCTTTAAATATAGTAAGAATAAATGTTTTATCATTTATGACTAATGATTCATTACCTGAAATCTTTCAAGATCTGTTTCTACATTTTACAACTTTTGGTTCTTGCTAAGGTACCATTTTAAAAGTGATGTGAATTTGGTCTTTAGATTTAATCAAAGGACATCTTATGGTTACTACTTCTCAGAAACATCCCTGCCCCCCTAAACTGCTCAGCAAAAACTGAAAATATACTTAGTCTCTTGAAGTATCAGGTGAGTTTATTTCTAATGCATTCTTTTCCTGAGAATGTATCCCTTTGATAAAAGAGTTTAATGTAGAAATCTTTTCAATTAGTCTCCTCACTTTGCAGGACCTGATCTGTGATTTTTATTTCCCTTCACCCTGAATCATCTACAAATGAAAAGTCAGTTACTTGACAAATGTCCTAGAACAAAAGCAACTCCAAAGCTCTGCTCATCTCTCTAAGCTCCTGATTGACTTCGATTTTAGCCTAATTATTTCTTAGTTTATTTATTTATTTTTTTCTTATTTCTTTTTTTTACTTTTATTATTATTATTATTTTTTTATTAATTTTTTATACATATCTCCCCATTGACCCCCCCTCCCAGCTATAACCCAACCCTCCCAGTGTCTATGTTCATTGGTTATGCTTATATGCATGCATACAGGTCCTTTGATCTCTTATTTACCTCACCTAACTTTAATCTTCCTGCTATAATTTCACAGTCTGATTGAAGCTTTACTGCCTCTGTATCTATCCTTTTGTTCATCAGTTTATAATGATCTTTATTATCCACAAATGAGTGAGATCATGTGATGCTTCTCCTTCATTGACTGGCTTATTTCACTAAGCATAAGGCTCTCCAGTTCCAACTATGTTGCTGCAAATGGTAAGAATTCCTTCTTTTTTAATGGCAGCATAGAATTCTATTGTGTAGATGTACCAGTTTTCTGATCCACTCATCTGCTGACGGGCACCTAGGCTGTTTCCAAATTGTAGCTATTGTAAATTGTGCTGGTATGAACATAGGGGTGCATAAATCCTTTCTGATTGGTGTTTGTGATTTCATAGTTTATTTAAAAAATATTTTTATTGAGTTTGTTTCAGACAAGAAGGGGGAGGGAGAGAGAGATAGAAACATCAGTGATGAGAGAGAATCATTGATCAGCTGCCCCCTGTCTGCCCCACACTGGGGATAGAGCCCACAACCCAGGCATATGCCCTGATCAGGAATCGAACCCGTGACCTCCAAGTTCATAGGTCGACGCTCAACCACTGAGCCATGCTGGCTGGGCTATTTCATAGTTTCTTGTCAGCTTTTTAATGGTTTTAAGAAGTCTTTATATATTATCCAATATTGTTGATTTCAATGGGAAGACTGGTTTGAATAACTGAGGCTGCCATATTCCTGCATGCTATCATTTCTACATTGAGTGTTTTTCTCCACGTACCTTGTTTCTCAAACACTTCCTTAGGTTTCCAATCTGAATTCATGAATCACTGCCTCCATAAAGACTTGTGTCTTCCAAGGTACAATAGATCATTCTCTTTCTCTTGTTTGCTTCAGCATATATGTTGCTTTTATTATGTGGTTTGTGTTGCCTTCCTTTCTGTATCTCCTAAACCATAAGTTCTAGATAGCAGGTACCATATTTATACATTTTTATATCCCCAGAACCTAGAATTGTGACTGGCATATAATAATAAGCTCTTAATAGATGTCAAATGAATGAATGAAGGCAGATCCAATTTGCTGATTGACTGTACTCTTTGACATCTGGTGTCTTATTTGTCTTTGTGACCCCAGTGTTTAGTGCAGCATCTGTAACATAGTAGGTGTCTCATAACTATTTGCCAACGGAACTTTCTTTCAACCTGGAATTAGGGTAAGGGAAAGAATGACTAGTGTAGTATACAGGCCAGGGGACCTAAGCAGCTTAATTTGGAGAATGGGATGTTGATGAAGGTGGTAGCAATGGTAGTAAAAATACTGTGAGTGCTAAATGGATACAATCTGTCAACCAAACAGAAGCAAATTTTTAATGTTTTGTTATTTATAATTCATAGTTGTTCAAAGATTCAGACTAGGGAGGAGGATCCAGACAGAAGGCATAGTTGAACCAACTCCAGAACTAGAAAAGGAAGGTGGTGACACTCAGTGGCACAATAGAGGTAGTTTCAGAAAAGTCTTGGCTTGCATTCTAGTCTTAGGATTTGGTTGTTGTGTGGGACTGTTGTGTGTTTTGAGCAATGCATGACCTGCTTCTTAGGGCAAGGCAAACTTCTTTTGAGTTAGTCATTGCATTGAGGGCTAAATCTCTGGAGAGAAATTTTACTTCCACTATGTCTGCTTTTAAGACTTTAGAATTCATCTATTTCTATTGTGACTCACTTGACTGCCCCTTTTCAATAAGTGCCAGTCCAGCTGAAGTGTCCAGAAAGCCACAGTATTACTGCTCATTGCCTTCCCTACACTTTTGTTCCTCAATTTGTGCCTTTGCTGTTATGTTTTCCCATTCTAGTATTAATCCTGTGTCTATTCAGGGTTCAAAGCCCAACTAAAATTTCACCTCTGCTAAGAAACCCTCTCTATTACTCTAATTCATGGACCAAACTCCTAGAGCTTATCTGAACCCTCAGAATTCTAAATTTATTTATATTCAATTTTGTCCTGGTTCTTAATTATTTCCCCATTTTGGATTTACTCCCCTTTCCTAATTTTGATTGTTGGTCACTTAAAGACTTTGTATTCACCTGGTGGGCCATTAATCTAGTTTTGGTACCTGTTATGCTCTCAGAAAATGCTTATTGATCTGTTAAATACAGATAGAGTACAGTTCCCACACCTCCCTAATCATTTTGCTCCATATGTGCTAAATCCTTCAGAGAATTTTAGGAGTTTAATTGGAGTTCTCTTTGTTTTATTTTATAATCTTTGTTTTACAAATGGATGATAGGTCATGGGATTTTCCCAGCTTTAGGCATTCTTAGATTTAAATCTCTGAGAGTGGCACAGCCAGAATTACAATCTGAGGATAACGGTTGCAATTTGGAACTTATTCTTTTTATGACTCTTCTGTGAGAACACAGGCATAGCATCATTTATTCTATAAGAGGTAAGTGGTATTGCTTTCCTTTCCTGACTTTCACTGCCTATAGAATTTGGTTTAAATCAACACATTGGTGAAAGTTATACCAATTGGATTTGTTTAATCCATATGTAGTTCAAATTAAAGAATCACCAAAACAAAGTATTTCATTACTTCTTTTCTGTTTACAGGTTCTTTTCAGTGTTTTATTTAGACTGTCACAGCTACTCTGTATATAGTAAAACCTATCAGTGGATTATTGTACATGGGGTTTCTACAGGGGGGCCATGCTGTTCTAACCATTTTCCCATGGAAAGCTCTGCCAGCCCTTGCAGTGCCCTGGTGCTTGAAGTCTACTTTTGGAGGTGGCCTCCCCTTAGGCGGTCATTCTGAAGAGCCTTTCAAGAACCTGAAATGTTGCCATTGGAGCGTTTCCCAGAAGGAAATTGAACCACAATTTTTTGAAGTGCCGGGAACTCTCTACCAGGAGTATGTCATGTGTC
Source organism: Lasiurus borealis (assembly GCA_004026805.1). Classification (NCBI taxonomy): domain Eukaryota; kingdom Metazoa; phylum Chordata; class Mammalia; order Chiroptera; family Vespertilionidae; genus Lasiurus; species Lasiurus borealis. Next base: position 29,663 of record PVJN01008753.1, read on the forward strand.
TAGACATATTCTGATGTGTTTTTCATTACAATAATGCAATAACATGGGCTGCACCAAATGATAGGGTAAATTCATTAAGACTGTTTTCATGTCCATTTCTTTCACAACACTCAGTGAAAAGGACGCTCTAAAATGGGAACTACCTATGTGTAACATCTGCCCTCTTGCTTCCTTTCTCTTCTAATCTTTTGTACTTATTATTTCTCTCTTCCTATTTTTGTTCCTTACTTTTCTTTAAGTAGAGTAAAAAAAGTACAATTTTATTAATTCTACTATATTTTTCAGCTGATTAGAGAGAAAAAATCATCCTGAGCTAACTAATAAAGAGCCAGAAATTACCAATAAATCAGCAGTTACATAAGGGAGGGAATGAAATTCAACTAAGGAAATTGGGATCTCTGCTGCCATGAAGAAAATAAATGAGACAGTGTAGAATCATTATAAAAAGACTGGGTGGTCTACAAGAAAAGGGCAGATTGTGCAAACTGACATTTGAGGAATCAGCCTGAATGTTGTTGCTTGGGACCAGCGCTATTCGTTGGTGTCATAGCAAAATGTGCTTTATTTGTGGAGCACTCAAGGAGCCCTGGCAGACAAGGGACTCTGAAATATGAGGGCTTAACCTCTTTGTCTCTGAGGTGTGCTTCCTATTCAGAATGGAAAATTCAGAGACCCTTACCAACAGAACCTGCCTGTAATCCCAGCTGGATTGTCCCTGCTCCAGCAGAGATCACAGCCCACTTGCAGGGGTTTCCCTGCCAACCACTTGCATTCACTTCCTGGTGCATACTTTGATTCCAAGGGTGGCTACCACCCATTACCAGCTTCAGTGTATAGCTAGAAAGAATGGCTCTGTGGGACAAAACATTCCCTGCCTCAGGCTGCTCTCTGTGATTTGGATTTCTGGTACCATAGTCTTAACTCACTGAACTTCCTGGCTTCTGCGCTCTCTCTTACTCCAGGATCCCTGTGCTTCTCATTACCTTGTCCAACTTGCTGAATTCTACACTCTGTTTTTATTTCTGACCATGAGTAACCATAATTGCCTATGTAGTTGTTTCATGTTTCTTTATGTTGGGGAACTTAGAGCCTCTATCCCTAGGTGGGACATGGACCAAATCTGACCTGTATTGTTTGCCATATGTAAGTTCATTTGTATGGTGTGTGTGTGCGTGCATGTGTGTGTATGTCTGTGTTAATGGAATCAATTGCTAATATTTTAACAACTGTAAGATTTCGTATCAAAATCTAGATTTCTAATGTCCCGTGAAAAACTGAAAGATTTGGCAAACAAGGCCTGGATTGGCATATCAATTTCTTCCTTTAGTTCTTTGTAGTTTCCACCATGCTGTTTTACTCATGGCTATTGTTATTTTTTAATACAATTGAGTTAAGAGAGAAATGAAATATTTACTTTGTTTCAGTCTTTGTAAATGTCTCCCTAATAAGATATCCTTTAGTCTTCTTAGATGCCTACTCCCTTTAAAAGAACTTGAATTTGTGACCACTTAGATATTGCTGGTGTGGAGCTTGCGAGGTCTTGGCTCTAGGTTTGGATCTAGAATGGCTGCATGGTTCTCTTATAATTTTGATTGTACCCACTCCACCACCATCACATGGCTATCGCAGTCTAGCTAATGGCCTTACCTTTGGATGGCAATGTTGGAAGATGGCATTTCAGATGCCAGATTCCATCCACATAAAACCCTGTTTATGCTTATCAACTCTGTGAAGACTTTCATTATAGAAGATGATGCTTGCAGGGTGTTTTTGTGGTCATTTTCTCCCAGTAGTAAACACTCAAAATATCTGTTCCTCATGGTTTTTTGAGTTTTTTTTTCTTCTGATTACTTGCTTGTTTCAGTTAGCCTCTCTCTAATGAAATTATAGCTATTTTTAAAATTACAGTTCTAATTCAATAGCTTTATGCATCATCTGAAAACCCAGCCTAGAAGTAATATGCCTTGTTTCAGAAGAAGGGGAAGAATAATTTGATTGATAGAATATCACAGTAACATACTGAAAAGTGCTGGCACATGATAATTAATCATAACATAATAATTAATAATGTAGAACTGGGTATGACTTTCAAACCTAATGTCCCCAAACCCAATCTATATTTCATATATTGTTATAGTGCATGTTAGAGCTGCATCTGTCTAGATAAGACAATGCTTGTCCTTTCCAGTGACAGAACAGAATTCATTTTCCTAAAACTGGAAATGGCTTTCAATATTATCTGGTCCAATCCCCTCATCTTATACCTGAGAACACTGAAACTCATGGAGGAAAAATAAATTTTATAAAATGATTGATTACCATATATGACAGGCCTGGACCCAAAAGAGTTGCCTTTATTATTTCATATTATTTCATGGAAATGACATCAAACAAAATATCCACTGACGGTTTTCCCTAACAGTTTCATACAAAGGTTGGTCAAATGAGTTGTATCTTTACCAAAATGAAGTTTACCAGAAGAGTGAGGGTCACTTTAATGATAGTAGATATAAAAGCATTGTTAGGTAGTATGGACTGTGTTTTTCATTAATAAATATTTGAATTTAATAAATATTTGTTAAATTGATTTTAACAGATTTGATTGAACTGTATGAGTATTTTAGTAAATGTGGAGACTAATTTGCCATTGATTTGCTTCATTCATTTTTTTCCCAATTACTTAATAAAATTTTGAAAGTTTTGGATGAATAGACTGTAGTTCTGTGACTTGAGTCTGGGAAAGTCTGGCTCTAGGATCTCATGAACAGATTCCAAATTCAAAATTGCATGGATATGATCACTGCCGCATGGGCAGAAAGCTGTTCATATGCCAAATGTAAAAATGAAAACCATTCCAGGCTCTATGAGTTTTGGGCTAGACGTTCATCTGTGCAATATGTGTGGATATCTGGGTTCTTGACATTAATTTGTTAAGATATTATTAATGTTCTAGATCACATATGTTGTTAAAATGAAAAATGCACTCAAAACCGAATCGAATGAAGTATCAACTGACAAGATCGAGGTAAAAATTCAGGAATAAACTATTTTACTAAAGAGAAGCTTTTACTTGTATGAAAACTCAAATTAACATAAAACAAAAAGTGACAACAATGTAATTTATTAGTAGAGAGAATAGAGAATAACATTGGGTTTACTTTCAATTGTACATAAATATTCACTAGAAACAGTCAATGTACAAGCCTTTTCTTTTCAAGAAAGAAACTTTTTATTTTATTTTTAAGAAATATTTTATCTTATAGTTTTTAAATGTCTGTTGATTTAACTGGGAGAATTTCACAGGATTTTCACGTCCAGTAACTTTTTGGCTGAGGGTATAAAAATGGGATTAGAAAAGTCAAAGGAAATTGCACAGTTCACTATGAAAGTTCTTCATTTATAACAATTTGTCCTTTTTGTAGCTTAACTTGTTAAAATTTCCCTAACTTAAATTTATCATAAAATTGATTGGTCCATGAGTTTCAGTGTTCTCAGGTATAAGAAAAATTGCTGTATAAAGAACAAGGAATTCAGGACTGGGGTGGGGTAGGGGTGAGGAAGAGATCAACCAATGAACTCATATGTGTATATGCATAACCCATACAGACAATAGGGTGGTGAAGACCTAGTGGGGAGAGGGGGAAGTAGGGGGAAGAGGAGAAAGATGACAATGGGGGGAAAAGGGGACATATGGAATACTTTCAACAATAAAGTTTTTTATTTTTATTTATTTACTTTTTTAAATTTGTAATTAAGTAATTTCTTTTTTTTTATTGTGTTACATGTATACATATCTTCCCATTGCCCCCCCCCCCTCCAATAAAGTTTTTTAAAAAGGAACTCAGAACCCACCTGGAATATTGCTTTAGGTTCTAGCTGTCATATTTTATAACATATAAAAGCAAAACACAATTTTTTTTAAAGGGCTGGTTGAGGAATATCAAGATTGTAAAAGCTAAAAATAGTCAGGGAGCCATGACTAAAGAGACATTATTGTACCACGTACACATATTAACAAGTTCTAAATCCAAAGGGAAGAAAATGGTACTGCTTTACTTTAGATATAATGGTAAAAATTTAGAGGGGAGTTTACCTTAAATTTCAAATAAAAAATAAGAGAAATTTGTGAAATCTGTTTAAAATGGTCTTTGACTTAGTGTAAAAATTTATTTAAATGCTTCAAGATAGGGGACTTAGAAGATTTTGAAGTATGTGTAGTCTTTTTGAATCCAGGGTTAAAGTCAATACCTAGACAAAAATTTTCAGACATTTTTATGGGAGAAAGAATGGCCTGATGGTTTGGAAAGGTGTGATGGATATGGATGAATGCTTGCCCTTTGTATATAAAAATAAATTATCTTTCAGTGTTGATTTGGCTACAGACTCCAAGTCTGTAGTTGGAGGTCTGTGCACAGCAGGGTGGCAGCTAGACTGTGTAGAAAGCCCATCATGTATGGCTCTGTTGGTAAAGAGTGAGAGTCATTTCATAGACTAGAAGAATGTGTGAATTATGGAGATGTCTGTGTCATTTTATGTGTACAGATTGGGTATGTTATAGAATTTATATTACTTCTGAAGTCTCATGGTATCTTCATTAAGGCCTTTAATCTTTCAAATAAAAGAATAAGATAGGAATCTTTGTAACTCTGGATGGTCATTCATGTCTGAATTATTAATGGGGATGGTTGAAAGATTAGGCTATCTAGAACTATCACCTGGAAAGCCTTCCTCCTGCTCCTTCAGCAGAAAGGTCTGAGTAGTCAGATTTCTATGTATGATCTGCCAGAAAGAATATTTCGAAAGGGCTAGGAGCAAGTTTCAAAGCTCTAAGTTATAAGAAATCCTAACTTGTCACTTCTGCTATATTTTTCTAGCCAAACAAGCCATTAAAGTCTGCCCAGATTCAAAGAGAAGGAAGCGAGATGCCACCTTTCAATGGGAGGAGGAATGAGAATTTGTGGCTATCTATAATCTGCGTCCAGCTACCTTCTATCATAGAGTGTTTACTGGTATATCCCTGCATTCATACCATGTGCAGAATATAGTTATCTCCTTCCCAATTTCCCCCAAACACTCATCTCTTTATGGCATCTTCTTGAAGTCTGATATTATCTATTATGGACAGAATATTTGTGCCCACTAAAATTATATGTTGAAATCCTAACCCCTAATGTGATGGTATTAGGGTCTGGGGCCTTTGGGAAATAATTAGAGCACGAGGGTGGAGCTCTCATGAATGAGATTAAGGCGCTGATAAGAAGAGACAGACAGCTTGCTTCCTCTTCTACGCTCTCCGTCACATGATGACACAGCTAAAAGGAAGTCTTCTGCAAATTAGAAAGTGGGTTCATACCAGAACCAAATCTGCCAGCATCTCGATGTTGGACTTCTTAGCTTCCAAAACTGTTAAGAAATGCAGAGTGGGGCAGAAGTAGATTTGCACTTGTTCTTATGGAAAATAATACAATAATTAATAAACAATAGTACAAGAATAAACTTTGTGATTCAGGTATTCACAACTGTAAACCTACTATTGCCCCACCCTGTATGTGTTTGTTGTTTAAGTCACCAAACTATGGCTTTTGTTTTTACACTCTGAGTTATTCTTCCTTTTTCTTTCTATGTTTGCAAAGGAATAACAATGCCTCTCTGATTCCTGCCAGTAGAAATTTGGGGATCCATTTCCTCTTTTCCTTTCGAATTGTGTTTGTGCCTTTTAATTAAAGTTGATACAATTTCTTTAAAAAAATGTGTGGGCTTTGTGTGTATCAAATTAGACAAAAGCCATATCTGTATTTTATTCCAACATCTTTCCCCTTTCAACCTTAAATTGAATGTCAAGGGGCTATGGTACAAAAACTATAAAATTCTTAGAAGCCTCTTGTCTAATAGAAAAGGTCTGTGAGACACAACTTTAAGATTCTTAGAGGCTTGATTGTCCAGCAGAGGGGGTCTGAGGCATACCTGTATGATGCTTAGAGACTTACTATGCCCACACCTAAATATTTTGGAGATCTCACTAAAGAGTTTTAGAGTCACAATGAACACCTTTGTTCTGAGGTCATGCTGTATTTGTAGGACTCTAGATTTGATCTTTGCCCTAAAACATTTTTAACTTGAGAATATTAGAAATGAGAAACAATTTTATTTAAAAATAGAAAGTTCTAAATCTTTTCCCTTTTTAAATTCTGCTAAAAAACAAAAACAAAACATGAAATTATTTTTCTTTTAGTTCATGCCTCTTCTATTTTACAAACTAGTGAAGGCCACAGACTTGTCAAGCTTTGGGCCATCTTTAAGGATCCCCTTTCCAAACTCTATTAGCTTTTTTCTTAGTGTCTTTCATGACCTTACTAGCACTTTCCCCAGACCCATTAGCTGTCACTAATGGTAAATTTGGGCAGGGTTCATCCAGGTAATTCTTTTCCATATGTGGCATCAGCTAAAATCACTTGGTGCTATTTGCTTGTAGATGAGCTGGTTTGAGAGATCCAAGATGTTACATCTTTGATGACTTGATAAAGATGGCTGGAAGGGTATGCTCAGCTCAGACAGACTCTCTTATAATGATAGTTCAGGTCTTCCAGGAAGAATGTTTTAAGAGAACCAGAAGGAGGTTGCAGAACTTATGGTAACCTAGGCATTTAAATTCCAGCATGTTACTTCCACTGCATTCTATTGCTCAGACAAGTCCCTAAAGCCAGCCCATATTAAGGGAAGGGAATTAGATTTCATGTCTCAGTGGGAAGAATAACAAAGAATTTGTGTTCATCTTTAATCTATCACACTTATTATTCTAAGGTGACCTTTTAAAACAGGGATCATTACCAATTCTTGGATTTAAATATATTTGATGGACTTCAAGCATTGCAGCAATTATTTTTTTTTATTGATGCTCAAATTGTCTTATTTTAGTTAATATGAGCTTCCTCAAGTTGACATCTGAATCCTTTTGACCTGATCCTAACAGCATTTGATAGCTTTCTTGTTATCTGGTATGGTAAAATATTCTAGGCTTTATCTTGCATATTTCTTCCCTAAACTTAGAGTCAGTCACTTATTTAAGAAGTTCTGGTATCTTTTAGTAGAAAATAGTATTTTGCTACTACAAATCAGATGCTTCCACCAAAAAGATTGTGAAAACTGCTAAAAAAAAATTGTTTTTGCACATCCTTTTCCTATTTGCTTCATTAAAGAAGTAGTTGTCTATACATTGTGAGAGTGTGGGGTCTTTACATAGGTTTTAACCTTACCTTTTAATCCTTTTTTGGTAATAGTTCTAAAAATAAGCTTATATTGCCCACGCTGTGTGGATAAGTGGTTGAGCAATGACCTATGAACCAAGAGATTGCTGGTTTGATTCTGGATCAGTACATACCCCAGTAGTACTCTGGATCCTCAGTAGGGGCATTCAGGAGACACCTATCGAGATGATTCTCTCTCAATGATGTTTCTATCTCTCTGTCCTTCTCCCTGCCTCTCTCTCCAAAAATTAATAAAAACATTTTTAAAAGGAATCCTTTGGCTTAATTAACCATCAGAGAAATGTCCTCTTTAAAAATAATCTTATATTTTATGCCATGAGGGAAGGGGAGTGGAATTTCCAGAAGTCTTTATTTATTTATTTATTTATTTTTATTTTAATAAATCTTTATTGTTCAGATTATTACAATTATTCCTCTTCCCCCCCCAACAGCTCCCCTCCACCTGGTTTCCACCGCACCCTCTGCCCTTACCTCCCCCGCCATTATCCTTATCCATAGGTGTATGATTTTTGTCCAGTCTCTCCCTGCACCCCTCCTCACCTCTATCCCCCCTGAGAATTATCAGTCCACTCCTTTACTATGCCCCTAATTCTATTATATTCACCAGTTTATTCTGTTCATCAGGTTTTCAATTCACTTGATTTTTAGATTCACTTGTTGATAGATATGTATTTGTTGTTCATAATTTTTACCTCTAACGTTTTCTTCTTCCTCTTCTTAAAGAATACCTTTCAACATTTCATATAATACTGTTTTGATGTTGATGAACTTCTTTAGTTTTTTCTTATTTGTGAAGCTCTTTATCTGCTCATCAATTCTGAATGATAGCTTTGCTGAGTAGAGTAATCTTGATTGTAGGTTCTTGCTATTCATCACATTGAATATTTCTTGCCACTCCCATCTGGCCTGCATAGTTTGTGTTGAGAAATCAGCTGACAGTCATATGGGTGCTCCTCTGCAGGTAATTAACTGTTTTCCTTTTGCTTTTTTAAAATATTCTCTCTTTGTCTTTTGCTCTTGGTATTTTAATTATGATGTGTCTTGGTGTGGTCCTCTTTGGATTCCTTTTGCTTGGGATTCTGTGTGCTTCCTGAACTTGTAAGTCTATTTCTTTCACTAGGTGGGGGAACTTTTCAGTCATTATTTCTTCAAATAGGTTTTCAGTATCTTGCTCTCTCTCTTCTTCTGGCACCCCCATAATTCTGATGTTGGTACACTTGAAGGAGGCTCCTTACATTATCTTCACATTTTTTTTATTCTTTTCCAGTGGAGTGTTTTTTGCTTCTTTGTATTTCAAATATTTGACTTGATTCTTGTGATGCTCTAGTCTGCTGTTAGGTTTCTGTATAATATTTTTTTTTTTATTTCAGTCAGTATATGTTTAATTTCTAGTTGGTTCTTTTTCATCTCCTCTTGGGTTTCGCTAAATTTATCCAATTTTTTTCTAGGAAATTCTTTAAACATCTTATAACTGTGGTTTTGAACTCAATATCCAGTTATTTGTTTTCCTCCATTTCTTTCATTTGTGATCTGTTCTTTAGTCTCCACATATTTTGCTGTTTCCCTGAGTTGGTAGAGTAGCTTTGTATGCTAGCTATCCTATGTGGCCCAGTAGCTCTGCCTCTCCAGTTACCTAAGGTGGATATTCTTGGTGTGAACTGTGAACTGTGTGTATAGTCTTGTGGTAGTTAATTCTTGATTATTGTTGGTATCACTGGCAGGGGGATTGACCACCAAGCCAATTGGTTGTGAGGATCAGCTGTGTCTGTGTGTGTAGGCTTGCCTTCAGATCTCTACTTTTCGTGCACATGCCCTCAGGCGAGCTTCCAGAACTCTGCCTTTCAGTTCCCCTGAGTTTCCATGTGCTCTAGGGACCCATATGAGTCTGGGTCCCAGCGTCTCGCCTGAAACTGGGGTTCAGTGCAGTTGGACCTGGATTTCAGTGCTGTTGTGAGGTTCTGTTTTCCTCCTACTAGAGGAAGCCAGGCACAATCAGCAGTCAGCCCTCTCTGGGTGCACTTTCACATGCATTTTTGCATGCACTTTTGTGAGCCCCCAGACTTCTGTCTTTCACGGCTCTCCTAAGTTTCCGTGCAGTCCTTCCTTTCCACAACAGTCCAGACTCTCCCTCTGAATCTCGTCTGGATCTGGGGTTCAGTACAGTTGAGATTTTCCATCTCCCTCATGCTTGAGGAAGCCAACCAGATGCTCCTCTGCCATCCTGTTCATGACCGTGTCTCTGTTCCTCAGCTTTTTACAGCTCCTCTGAGCCTCTATGTGCTCCTCTCTTTACTTCTAGTTGTAGAATTTTCACTCAGCCAGCTTTCCTGTGGTTCTGGATGATGTCCGTTCTATATTTTAGTTGTAGTTTTGAAATTGTTGTGTGAGGCAGCAGTGTAGGTGTTCACCTATGCCACCATCTTGGTTTCTCACAGAAGTCTTTAATTAAATGTATATGTTTATTAATGATTTTACTGATTGGTTTTAGAAATTTGAATAACAAACTGTCTCTTGAATAATTAATTTAAAACAGCACAAAAACAAGCATGGATAAATAAAAAAGATTTTTAAAAGAACCAAGATATCGCCTAGCTTATGTAGCTCTGTGGTTGATCATCTACCTATGAACCAGGAGGTCACAGTTTGATTCCTGGTCAGAGCATGTGCCCAAGTTGTGGGCTGGATCACCAGTGTAGGGTGTGCAGGGTGGGATGAGCCAGACTTGTCATCTACTTCTACTCAAATGAATAAATTCTATCTCTCTCCCTTCCTCCCTGAAGTCAATTTTAAAATATTAGTTCTTAAATCTGTGTGCAATAATCCATGTGCCTTTCCCCTAAGGAATCAGAATCATGGGTAGGATGCATGTATCCTAGAATAGCTACTTTTAAATGCTCTTCAGGGGATTTTGATGAATTTCTATGTTTGGAACCACTGGCCTAAAGTTCATATTACCAATTCTTCAATATTCTATAGGTCCATTGCTGTATCAAGTTATATGATAAAAGACACATTTCTTTGGTCCTGCATTTAAATGCTTTAACAGAACTATAATGCTGTGAATTCAACTTTTGTATTCAAAATAAAGGAAATTTATTAAAGTATATTATGTCTTTTTAGATTTAATGTCAACACTTCAATGTTTAAATAATTCAAATAATAGTTTTAACCTGAGAGTGAAATAAGAAGCAATGTAAAACCTCCTTTCATGTTGCATTTCATAGGTCTACTAGTTTTCTCCTCTTCACTCTTCACTCTTCTCCAACCTGGTCTGCTCAGCTGCTCCCTTGTCCTCTAACTTGCAGTTGAGATTAGCCAATGAGAGACATTGGTGAGAGATCAGCCAGGTGGGAGCAGAACAAGGTCAGAGTATGTATCCACTGTCTCCCTTCCCACCTGATCACACTGGCTTGGCTTGTCCCTTAGACAAAGACCACAGCTTCTATCAGGCAGTCCTTTCCATGCAGCTTCACCCCTTTAGGTTCAGAGGTGGGAATGGCTTCATGTATCTCAGGTAATGAAGTACCCATTGTTTATTTCCTTAAATGCTGCCCACGTATTTGTAAATAGTCACTTTTTAAAACTCTTCTCAAATTACACTATTTCTACTTGCCATTTGTTTCTTATCTCTCCTGACTGAATCATAGGTCATCATGGTCCAGGAGTTCAGTCTAGGTGAGTAACTTAATTCTTAAGTGAAAAGCCTTTTATAAATGTTGGGTCATTTCTGATATTATCTTGAGGCTGGATAATGGGTTCTTCTGTCTCCTTCTACTGAAGCCAGTGCATTCATCAGTCATCTTTCCTGTTTGTAGTTTCTGGAACCAGTTGTGCTATTCCAAATTGCCAAGCCATCACACACAGCATTCCTGCTTCCTCATTTTCTTCAGTGATCTTTGATAGTAGATAAGAACCCTGGAAGATTTCTTCAAAATATTGTTTTAGAGATTATTTATTGAGTACCTAGGTTTATAGACTGTGAATAAAGCAGTGAATAATAAACCAAGTTCCTTTTTCCATGAAGCTTTATATGACTGAAAGTCCTAAATATTAAAGAGGTAAACTAATACATGATTAATATAAATAAGATAGTACTAAATCCAATGAAAAAAACAGACTAGGGTAGATTGATAAATAACAACTGGGGTGTAGGAGGTATTTTGGATTGAGAAGCCAGAGTATTAATTATCTGAAATAAGGTTAACATAGTACTTTGAAAACTAGACACATAGGTGGCAAACCTGTATTTTAGTTAGAAAAACTAAAATTCTGATTTGCCTTATGCATAGAGAGTGGGCCTTTTAAACTTTTATTTGTAGAGACTGCAGGTTAATGTTTTTGTAGGAAGCTACCTTGAATCTGAGAAATACTTGCCTATTGCTTTAGTTTTGGAGGAAGAGATGGTTTTAACTTGGAAGATGTGGGGGATGGGCCAAACTTGTCATCTACTTCTACTCGAATGAATTCTATTAAACTGCTGTGCTTCTAAGACTTAGGACAACCACAAGAATATATGGTCCTGTTTGCTATATTAGGAAAAAAGGTGGCTCTCTAGGATGATGAATTAGGAGAAAAATCAGGGCACCTCTCTCACTTGGTAAACAGAAGATGAGCTAGCTTTCAGCTCCCAATTGGCCTCTCTATTGTGAATCTATGTGCAGTGCAAAAACTGGTCAACTCTGTGTGCTATATCCCTAGGTAATGACATGGAGTTACTTAGTATGTATGTGAATATACCTGAAAGGTATCTGATTTACTAGAAAAAGCAATGTTTCTAAGGATATTGGTGTGTTTTTTTTAATATGTATTTTTTATTGATTTCAGAGTGGAAGTGAGAGGGACAGATAGACAGAAATATCAGTGATCAGAGAGAAACATTAATCGGCTTCCTCCTGCATGTCCCCTACTGGGGATTGAGCCTGCAATCTTGACATGTGCCCTCACTGGGAATTGAACTGTGACCTCCTGGTTCATTGGTAGACGCTCAATCATTGAACTAAAACTAATCAGGCAGAGGACATTAGTTTTGAAAAATTTCATTCAGACCACTTTATTTTTTTACTCTCCCTATAATGTATATTTACACTCATATTTAAGTCATTTTGAACATACTTCACACTGTCGATAAAGTAAATCCTGTCTCATAGCTTTTGGAAATTGTAATAGACTTTATTTCTTCACTAGAGGCCCAGTGCATGAAATTCATGCACGGGGGTGAGAGTGGGGGTGTCCCTCAGCCCAGCCTATATCCTCTCAAAAATGGGATCCCTTGAGGGATGTGTGACTGCTCATCCCTCTCACAATCCAGGACTGCTGGTTCCCAACTGTCCTCCCCTGCAGGCCTGGTCCCCCCCACTACCCTCCCCTGCAGGCCTGGTTCCTCCCAACTGCCTTCCCCTGCAGGCCTGGGTTCCCCCACAACTGCCCTCCCCTTCAGGTCTGGGTTCCCCTCAACTGCCCTCCCTTGCTAGCCTAGTGTCCCCCAACTACTCTCCTCTGCCAACTGGTCACCCCCACTTGCCCTTCTCTGCTGGCCTGGTCACCCCTAACTTCCCACAAGTGCCCTCCCCTGCAGGCCATCTTGTGGCAGCCATCTTGTGTCCACATGGGGGCAGCCATCTTTGACCACATTGGGGTGGCCATCTTATGTCTTTGTGTGATGTTCTCTTTGCATATTAGTCTTTTATTAGATAGACACAGTCAGTCCATGTTGCTGTCAGACAGGTATGAAGAGTTATAATAATGTAGTTTTTTGGGATTTATGAAATATATCACATACTATATTTACAGCTACATATAGTGTAGAGCTGTGCTGTCCAATGTAGTGCCATTAGGCATATATGGCTATTGAATGCTAGAAGTGTTGTTCATTAAAATTTAGCTATACTCTAATGTTTTCTAAAAACTTGGTATAAAAAATAATGTAAAATATCTCAATAACTTTATATTGATTCCTTATTATAATGAGTATATTGGATATATGCTAAATAAGGTATATTATTAAAATTAATTTTATTTCTTAAAAAAGTTGACTACTAGAAGATTAGAAATTACACATATGGTTCCAATTATGGCTCATTATATATCTTTTACCCAAATTGATCTAAAGTCTGTACCTTTTAATTATGATTTTAATAATTCTTAGATACATTGTGATCTGTGTGATACCTCTCAAACATTTTTAATTCATGAACTCTTTTAGGGCAAGACTTACTGACTTGATTTATTCAGTTACTATGTGTTGAAGCATTGGAATTTCAAGAACATTTTGCAGATTATGTTAATAGTTCTTAATCCTGGTTGCTTTATAACTTGGTGTAGAGATTCAAAATAAATAAAAGTTATATTCTCCCAACACCTTCAGTTCCTGACTCAAGGTTTTTGGGTGGTTGGGAAGAGAAATGGTCCAGTGTATGTTCTATTTTATTATTTTTATTTATTCATTTTTTCCATCACCATTTATCCTTTCTTTTCCCACTTCCTACTCCAATTACCCACCTAAGCACTTCCACCATCATCATACTGTTGTCCATGTCCATGAGTTCTCTCCAGCTCCCACCCCCATCACCAAACACATGCACCAGAGCTGTCTGCCTGCTCTCTTACCTTTGAGTCTATCTCAATTTTGCTTGGTTGTTCAGTGTGTTCATTAATTTTCACATATGAGTAAAATCATAATATACTTGTACTTTTCTGCCTGGCTTATTTTGCTTAGCATAATGTTCTACAGGTCCTTCCATACTGTTGGAAATGGTAACATTTTCTTCCTTTTGACGGCAGAATAGTATTCCATTATATAAATGTACCACAGCTTTTTATCCACTTATCTATTAACTAGAGGCCTGGTGCACAAAATTCATATATAAGGTGGGGGTGTCCCTCAGCCCAGCCTTGCACCCTCTCCAATCTGGGACTCCTCAAGGGATGTCCAACTGCCGGTTTAGGCCTGATTTTACCAGGTTCAGGCCTAAACGAGCAGTTGGACATCCCTCTCACAATCCAGGAATGCTGACTCCCAACTGCTCACCTGCCTGCCTTCCTAATTGCCTCTAACCACTTCTGCCTGCCAGCCTAATAACCCATTAACCACTCCCCTGCTAGCCTGATTGATACCTAACTGCTCCCCTGCCAGCTTGTTTGCTCCCAACTGCCTTCCCCTGCAGGCCTAGTCATCCCTTGCAGGCCTGGGTCTTCCCCAACTGCCCTTCCCTGCAGTCAAGCCTGGTCACCCTCAACTTCCCTCTTCTGCCAGCCTGGTCAGTCCTAACTGCGCTCCCCTACAGGCTTGATTGTCCTCAACTGCCCTCCCAACTGTCCTCCCCTGTTGGCCATCTTGTATCTTCATGGGGACAGCCATCTTGTGTGTTGGAGTGATGGACAATTTGCATATTACTCTTTTATTAAATAGGATAGAGGTCTGGTGCAGGGGTGGGGGCCAGCTAGTTTGCCCTAAAAGGTGTCCCAGGTCAGGGTGGAAGTTCCCTTGGGGCGTGGGGTGGCCTGGGTGAGGGCCTATGATGGTGTGCAGGTCAGCCATGGCCCTTGGTGACCCAAGCAGAGACCCTGGTATCTGGGATTATTTATCTTCTATAATTGAAACTTTGTAGCCTTGAGTGGAGCCAAGCCTCCTGCTTGCTCCATGGCTGGAGCCATTTTGGGGGGATTTATTTATCTTCTATAATTGAAACTTTGTAGCCTTGAGGGGAGGAGGCCAAGGCAGACCAGGGCTGTGGAAGCTTGGCTTCCTCCATTGCCAAGAGAACTCAAGCCTCCTACTCTCTCCAGCTCCATGGCTGCCGCCATTTTTGTTGGGATTTATTTATCTTCTATAATTGAAACTTTGTAACCTTGAGTGGAGGCCTGGGTCTGCCAGGGTGTGGGGAAAGCTTGGCTTCCTCCATTACCAGGGAAACCCAAGCCTCCTGCTGGCTCTGTGGCTACAGCCATCTTGGTTGAGTTAATTTGCATGCTCGCTCCTGATTGGCTGGTGGGCTTGGTTTGTGGGTGCAGCAGAGTGATGATTAATTTGCATATTACTCTTTTATTAGATAGAATAGACACTTGGGCTGCTTCCAAATCTTCCCAATAAGAGTTTCAGGTTTCTTTGGATAAATTCCCAGAATTGGAATTACTGGGTCATAAGGCAGTTCCATGTTTAATTTTTGGAGGTAACTTAATACTGCTTTCCACAGTGGCTGTACCAATCTGCATTCCCACTAACAGTTCCTTTTTCTCCACATCCTCCTCAACATTTGTTGTTTGATCATTTATTAATGGTGGTCACTCTGACAGATGTGAGGTGATGTTTCATTGTGGTTTTAATTTGTATTTCTCTGATGATTGGTAATGTTGAGCATCTTTTGATATGACTTTTAGCCTTCTGTTTGTCCTCTTTTGAGAATTGTCTATTCAGGTCTTTTACCCATTTTTAAATTGAATTATTTGTCCTTTTTGTGTTGCATTTTATAAGTTCTTTATAAATTTTGGATAATAACCTCTTATCAGATATACCATTGCCATCAGTAATATGTCTTAAAAACAAACCCCCTCTAGAGGGTTGAAACTAGCTATTTTCAGAGTTGAAAATAGCTAGTTTATGAGGTTACAAGGGAATGTCCTATTTGAAGTTAAGGCTGCCAACGTAACACTAGAAGGCATAGCTGCTCTAGTTATTGTTGAGTGGCTAAACCTAAGGTGCCTTCTGAGATTCAAGCCTGTAAAAGTTTGATTGCTCACCAGACGGTAGCTTCTTTGATCCTCTCAAGAACTCTGAGGCAGACATGCTTACTTGTTTTACAGATGAGGAAGTTGATACTCTGAGAGTTTAGGGAAGTACTTTCTCATTCAACTTATACCAGAGTGAAGTTTTGGACATTTCTGTGGATATTTTAACTGTTAGATATCATAGGCAAGTAGCCAGTGGCATATCTGTGATTGCAGACAAGCTTTGCACTGTTAAGTCTGTTGACTAATGTAAATCTCTTTAGATGATGCCAACTTCTCAAGGGAGTGCAGTGCTATACTTTTTATTGAAAACAAGGAAGATGTGGAAAGTTTGTATTGCTTCTTCTCCTCTCCCAATCCTGTAGCTTTTCTTGGGTAGTACTTGATTGAGACACATGACCCAGTTTACGATGACAGTAGTTTCCTACTGAAAGGAATTTTAGAGACAAAATAGGCGGAACCTATGTGTTATTATAAAGTGGGGATTATCATATGAAAAATAACATGGCCACTGGGAGAAATATCTGTTTGTACAGTCTATCTTAATCTTTTATAATCTTAATGTGTTAATGATTCTCATGATATAGCTTTTTCCTGAAGATTTTTTTGGCTTCTTTTCAGATGTGTCGAGGGAGAAATAGAAGTAGTAGTCATTTTTAAAAAGAGCCTAAATAGGTACACAAACATTATAAACAATGGAAAAACTTTGTGAAAGCATCTAGAAAGAAGTTTTAAAGAAAAATTTTCTGTCTAAAAAAATGAAGAATTTTTCATTCTTTGAGTAATTGTGGTAAGTTTCACTTTAATTTTTAAAGTTGCTTTCTTCCCCCTAAAAACATGGCCAAACCAAAATATATATTCCCTTTAGGGATGGTATGAAATTCATCTACAATTCTTGTTATTAATATATTTGTCTTGTTTTCCCTGATAAGCCTGATAAAGTTCATTCAAAGCCTGTCATCGAGTGAGTAATATACTGAAAACTGTATCTACTTCACAGGAAGTTCAGGAAAGATTTTGCTTTCTGTCACCATATATAGATATTGATAAAACACTTTTGTTTTCTAAGAGCAAAGCAAATCAAAAGCATAAGATTGTATTTTATTTTTTAATCAATCTGAACTTCTTCATTGCCCCATTTCAAAATTCTGCTGGGACTGATTTAATAGTTCTTGTTATTTTACATATTTTCTGTGTTTCTGGAATGATTGTTCTCTGTGATAAGTAATTACTCAGCATTCATTCATTTATTTTTGTATTACCATCTGGGTTTGGTGAGACTCAGAGCCTCCTGCTTTTGCCTCTTAGCGATGTTCTGCAATGGTCCATGGTCTGCTCTTTGCTACATTGCCACTTTAGGTCATGTTTTTCTTTTTGCTTCCATACTTCTAACTTTGTTCTGGTTTCACAGCAGTTGATTAGTAGCAGTTCTCCTTGTGTTCCTATACAAAATATACACTTCAAAACATATCTCAGTTGCCTGAACAAAATGTCTTATTTGCATATTCGAAGATTCTGGACTTCACACCCAGGTTTTATTTCCTGTAGTCTGCATTGTGCTCTTTTAAAATGCATGTGAATTGATTTCCAGATTGCTGGCCAGTGTGTGTTTCTTTAGCCTCAATGCCTTTCCAAATTCTTTGACTCACTTAGAGATTTAGAAGTTATTGAACTCTGGGAAGGAAGACTAAATTTTTTTCATAAGTTCCTGTATGAGAGATTTCTTTGAGATTAGTGCAACTCGGTAGTTGATTAGAGGCTTTTGAACTGTAATGCCTTAAAACAAACTACAATAAGGCCAAATGTTTCAGATACCATTGTCCTATTTAAGACAGACTTATTGAACCACGGGGCATTGTGTAAAGCAGGAATACTTTAACATTTCAGCAGCCCTTAGCAGCATGATATACTTTTAATTGTTTTCTTATTCCTGCTAGTAATTAAGAAACCCCTATACTGTATAACTTGATGATAGAACTTGAAATTAATGGGGGAGGGAAAAAACTAAAGGCATAGCACAATCATGAATATATTTTGATTTTAAGAAATGCATTCTATATCTTCTTCATGGAATGCTTAATTAGAGAAAACTCTGAAACAGGTTTCACTTTACAAGTTATTATCTTGGGGAGAATCCAAGATGGCAACATAGGTAAACACCTACACTGTTGCCTTGCACAACAATTTCAAAACTACAACTAAAAGACAGAACAGATAGCATCCAGATCACAAAAAAGCTGGCTGAGTGCAAATTCTACAACTAGAAGGAAAGAGAGGGGCTCACAGAGACCCAGAGGAGTTGCAAAAAGCTGAGGTATGGAGACGAGCATGTGGAGAGAGCGGGTGCCAGAGTACCTGGTTGGATTTCTCTAGTGGAGGGAGACGGAGACTCCCAACAGTGAACCCCTTATTCTATGGTACTGAACCCCAGGTCCAGGCGAGACTCATACAGGGGCAGTTTGGACTGTGAAAAGGGAGAAGTGCATGGAAATTTAGGGGAGTTGCGCAAAGGCAGAAGTCCTGGTGGTGTGCATAGCACTGCAGCAGAAAACCGACTGTTGATTGTGCTGCTGGTTTCCACGAGTGGATGGGAGACAAAGCCTCCCAACTGCACCACTTCTAACTCCACTAAACCCCAGTTTTGGGTGAAACCCTGGGGACTCAGACTCATATGGTCCTGGAGTGCTGGGGAGCCGAGAAAGGCAGCAGTCTAGAGGCACTGCGTGCACACACAGGGACCACTCCAGCGATTTCCCAGAGTCATGTAAGACCAGGGGCCGTGGAGGGTGAGGCCAACTGGAAGGCAAGGCGGTCCATTAATCACTGAGACTCCACCCATCCCAAGCTCAACAGAGAGGCTTTGCAGTTTTACAAGTCTTGGATCATAAGGCTGAATCCAAAACAGAAGTTCTCCCAGCATAGTGAAAATGCAGAGACAAAGGAAGAGATCACAAACAAAAGAAATGGAGGAAAACAAATGACTGTATATAGAATGCAAAACCACATTTATAAGGCTTTTCAAGAATATCCTAGAAAAGATGGATAAAATTAGCAAGTCTCAAGAGGAGATGAAAAAGGACCAACTAGAGATGAAAAAGGACCAACTAGAGATGAAAAAGGACCAACTAGAGATGGAAAAGGACCAAATAGAAATTAAACATACACTGACTGAAATAAAAAATATTATACAGAGACCTAACAGCAGACTAGAGGAAGGCAAGAATCAAGTAAAAAATTTGAAATATAAAGTATCAGAAAACACTCAACTGGAAAAGCAAGAAGAAAAAAGAATCCAAAAATGTGAAGATAATGTTAAGGAGCTTCAAGTGTACCACCATCAGAATTGTGGGGGTGCCAGTAGAAGAGAGAAAACAAGACACTGAAACCTATTTGAAGAAATAATGACTGAAAACTTCTCACATCTGGTGAAAGAGATAGATTTACAAGTCCAAGAAGCACACAGAACCCCATATAAAAGGAATCCAAAGAGGACCACACCAAGACACATCATAATTAAAATACCAAGAGCAAAAGACAAAGAGAGAATATTAAAAGTAGCAAGAGAAAAACAGTTTATTACCTACAAGGGAGCACCCATATGACTCTCAGCTGATTTCTCAACAGAAACGATGCAGGCCAGACGGGAGTGGCAAGAAATATTCAAGGTGATGAATAGCAAGAACCTACAACCAAGAATACTCTATCCAGAAAAGCTAACATTCAGAATGAAGGGCAGATAAAGAACTTCACAGATAAGAAAAAGCTAAAGGAGTTCATCAACACCAAACCAGTATTACATGAAATGCTGAAAGACATTCTTTAAGGAGCGAAAGAAGAAAAAGATAAATGATAAAAATTACGAACAACAAATACATATCTATCAACAAATGAATCTAAAAATTAAGTGAATTAAAAATTTGATCACTAGAATAAACTTGTTAATGTAATAGAATCAGGAGCACAGAAAGGGAGTGGACTGATCATTCTCAGGGGGAAAGCAAGAAGGGGGGGTGCAGGGAGAGACTGGACAAAAATCATATATCTATGGACTCATCAATGTGGTGGGGGAGAAAAGGTAGAGAGAGAGGTGGGAGCTAGGTGTTGGGGAGCTATGGGGGGAAAAAAGGTAGAGAGAGAGGTGGGAGCTAGGTGTTGGGGAGCTATGGGGGGAAAAAAAGAGAAACAAATGTAATAATCTGAATAATAAAGATTTAATTTAAAAAACAAGTTATTATCTTGTTTGCCCTTTGATATTACTTGTAAAGTATCTCTAACAAGAACATCAGGATTTATTTACCATTATTATTTAAATTTTTATAGGAAGAAATCCTTTCAATTCTAAAACATGTATTTTTTGCCCTCTTTAATCATTTTTTATTTTTCAATTACAGTTGGCATACAATATTATATTAGACATTGTATAACTAAGTGTTCATCCTGATAAATTCTATATACATCTGACACTATACATAATTATTAGAATATTATTGACCATATTTCCTGTGCTGCACTGCACATCCCTATGACTATTCTGTAACAACCAATTTGTACTTTTTAATCTCTTCACCTTTTCCACCCATTCATCCAATCCCTTCCCATATGGAAACCATTAAAATGTTCCCTGTATCTATGAGTCTGTTTTTGTTCTGCTTATTTGTTTATTTTTTAAAATCAATTATTGATAGAGATTTATTTATTGCAATTTTATTGTTCATATTATTTATCCATTTTCTTCATCTTCTTAAAGAAGAATTTTTAAAATTTCATATAATACTAGTTTGATGGTGATTAAATCCTTTATCTTTTATTGTCTGGGAAGTTCTTTAAATGTCCTATGGTTCTAAGTGATAACTTTTCTGGGTAATCTTGATTGCAGGTCCTTGCTTTTCATCACTTTGAATAGTTTTTGCAAACCTCTCCTGGCTTACAAAGTTTATGCTGAGAGATTAGTACCTTGTGGGTAACCAACTGCTTTTTTCTTGCTGCTTTTTAGACCCTCTCTTTAACTTTAACCTTGATATTTTAATTATGATGTGCTTTGGTGTGGGTCGCTGGATACATCTTATTTGGGGCTCTCTGCACTTCCTGGACTTAAATGTTTCATTCATCAGTTTAGGGAAGTTTTCTGTCATTTTTTCAAATAGGTTTTCAATTTTTTGATCCCTCTCTTTTTTCTTCCCTCCATGATGTGAATGTTGGTACACTGGAAGTAGTACCAGAGGCTCCTACAGTATCTTCATGTTTTGTATTCTTTTTTTCTTTCTCCTATTCTGATTGGATTTTCTGCTTTTTTATATTCAAATCCCTGATTTAATTCTTGGCTTCATGTACTGTTCTTTAGAGTCCCTGTAAATTTTTCTTCATTTCAGTTAGTGTATCTTTTACTTCTGACTGGTTCTTTTTTATGGTTTCAATGTCCTTTTCTATGTTTTTTTGTTTGTTTGTTTGTTTTACAGAGAAGAAGGGAGAGGATAGAGAGTTAGAAACATTGATGAGAGAGAAACATCGATCAGCTGCCTCCTGCACACCTCCCACTGGGGATGTGCCTGCAACCAAGGCACATGCTCTTGACTGGAATTGAACCTGGGACCTTTCAGTCTTCAGGCCAATGCTCTATCCACTGAGCAAAACTGGTTCAGGCTCTTTTTCATGCTTTTGAAATTCTTACTAAGTTCCTCGAATATCCTTATCACCATTGTTTTGAACTCTATATCTGATAGTTTGCTTGCCTATACTTCATTTGGTTCTTTTTTTAGATATTTCTCCTGTTCTTTTATTTGGGACCTGTTTCCATATTTTGGTTGCTTCCCTATGTTTATTTCTATGTATGAGTAGAGATGCTATGCTTCCTGGATTTGGTAGAGTATCCTAGTGTAGTAGGTGTTCAGTAGGGGCCAGTGGCTCAGTCTTCCTAGTATCTGGAGCTGGGTACTGTATCCCTGTGTGGACTGTGTGGACTGTCCTGTTGTTGTAGTTGAGCCTTGATTGCTATTGGCATCACTGGGAGGGATTGACCTCCAGGCCAATCAGTTTCAAGGGCCAGCTCCAGTTACCGCAGAGGAACTGTTGTGTTTGAGTTGACTCTAAAGAGCAAGCAGGGCTTATTCAAGTGGGGCTCACCAAGTCTGCCTCTTGTGTGTGTTGCTTGCGGAGGTGGTAGGATTGTAATATGGCATGGTATGAAGTTGTCCATCAGGTACACTGGCTCTAGGGCCTCCCAGGAGGTGCGAGGTAAGCCACCACCTGTGTCCTGCCCAGGGCCATCTAGCTCGAGCTACAAAGTGATCTGAAAATACTGTTACTTGTGCTGCACTTGGAGGTACCCAGTAGTGGCCAAACTGTGAACAAAGGATGACTGCTGCTAATTCAAGGCCTGGGTTAGAGGTATGAATATACTGAGGCCAGATGCTGCTTGTTTGAGAGATTTTAGGAAAATGCAAAACATGAGGCAAGAGAGGTCCTTTGTATGGAAATGCCACTGAAAATGGCTTGGGTTGGCCTGGAACTTAGATGGGGCAGGGATTTCAGGAAATCACAATGGCAAGTGGACAGTATTAGGTTGATGGAGACTCAGATATGGCTCTCTACTGTCAGCTCTGTTAGGGGCGGGGTTAGGTCTCAGAAAAGTAAATATGGCCTCTATCAGCACTTGTGTCTGGAAAAAATCTGCACTCTTAACTCATGTCCTGATGCCAGGCAATTCAGTTCCTCCCTGTATGACTCATTCCTTTCAAGGTGCTATCTCAGTACTGGAGCTTAGAGGAGTGAGTTTGAGTAAGTTTGTGAATGGGCCCTTTAAGAGGAACACCTGGGACTCCAGCAGCCTCCTTCTTCCATTTCCCACAGCCCTAATCCCTGTTGGATTTACAGCCAGAAGTTATGGGGACTTTTCTTCCTGGTTCTGAAACTCTGGGCTGGGAGCCCAGGTGTAGGGCTGGGATCTCTCACATTTTTGAATCTCCTGATTTTTATCTGTCACAAGTGGGTATGGGACCAGCTCTTTCCCCATCTCTGCCCCTCCTACCAGTCTCAATGTGGCTTCCTCTTTAAATCTCTAGGTATAGCACTTTTATTCAGCTAGATTTCAGGTCTTTCTGAATAATAGTTGTTCTGTAGTTTAGTTGTAATTTTGATGTGGCTGTGGGAGGATTTAAGTACTGCATTTACCTATGCTGCCACCTTGACTGGAAGTCTAAATAACTTATAAAATCATGTGCATTGATATAGTTCAGTAATAAAAAATGCTATTTGAAGCTATTACACATCCCCTCACCAAACTATCTGCAGGGTCCAAACAATTAACATCTTTCTTTAGGGGAAGAAAAAAATAGAAGGCCGATATGTGTCATAGTCAAGAACACTGTGAGAATGAAGAAGTTAATCTGATCAGACCAGCAATTTTCAACCTTTTTCATTACATACATAGCATACATAAACTAATTATTAAAAATTCTGCAGCACACTAACAAATATATATATATTTGCTGATCTGACAGAAAATAGGTATAATTTTGACTCATTTATACTGGATAGCTATTGTGTTGTTGTTGCCATTTATTTATTTGACAGTGTAAGGGGAAAAAGGTCAGTGCCTTTGACTAGATAGTCAGGTATTGCATGTTTTAAAAATTCTTCCAGCACACCACTATGCTGTAGAAGACTCCTTGAAAATCACTGGATTAGATAGGCAAATAAGACATCATAAGTGCTTTAGCCTTCCTAGTCATAGGGATAGATCTGGGAAAACCTGACAGCTTCTGTGGTGCGACAGTGAAGCCAGACCACCTACATTAGAGTTCCAGTTCTGCCATTGACTAGATGTGTTTCTTTAGGCAAGTTACTCAAATTCTTTATAATTTTGCTGCCCAATTTGCAACATGAGGATTATAATATACATAATTAGTGGGGTTATTGTGAGGATTAAGCAAAATAATTTATGTAAAGCACTGAAAATAAGTCCTGGCACAGAATAATCCTTCAGTAAAGTTATAACTGTCATTATTTTTAGGTATTGAAATGAAAGCATTGGTTATAAAGTATCAGCATCACTATCTTTAGCATATTTTCAAGTACTAGGACACAACATATAATCCCTGTAATTCCTCTGTGATCCAGAGTGGGAAAATCATTTAACTGATTCTCTAGAGGGGAGAAATTGGAACTTTTAAAAAACTCCAGAGTTGATCATAGAATCAGATAGAGAACCCAGGTTTCCTAATTCCTTGTCAGGTGCTGCACCATGATCAGTCTGAATGATGTTGAACAATGGCTTTGCTGTTCAGAGCCTGACCTTCCAGGTCCAAATGGAGATTCCAAGACAAACAAACATGAGTTCTTGTTTTTGTTACCCTGGGGTAGAAACTGCTTGAGACTTTGGGGAATTAAACTCATTACTTTGAGTCTCTGAATGTCTTGGGGTTTCTTCAAACTCAGTTCCTGTCATTATTTTGTGGTTCTCCATGAAATGCACTCCTTTCACTTTCCAATTTTGAAATGTTAGTGAAGTTTTTTTCCAGCTGTTGGTCTTTTCTTTCAACTACTCAGGCTCTCACAGACTCCCTTAAATGATGGAAAATAATAGATAAAAAATAATTACAAAAACATTATAGATTCCATTAACCCTATGATAATGATATGCAGAGATGTCTCCTTTATGACTGTAATAATTTGAAACACACCCATATTACACCACATCCTTTCTTATTCCCTCAAAAGTGCCAGTATAGAAATTTAGTTATATAATTTCTTTTCTTTAGAGAACTGTATTCACAGAAATGTTTGCAAATTTTAGAATCATGTAACTTTAGATTTTAAAAAGGGTCTTTGGAAATCTCACAACAAGTGATTTTAAAGTTATGTTTCATGGAACTCATGACACTTTAGAAGCAGAAGACTGTGGGGTTATACAGGCAGTATGGATCAAGAGTGTCTTCCCTTTTCATTTCTCCAATATATATTTTAATGTTTCATATTTAGTCATCCCTATAATATGTATTTTTTAAAGGAAAGGTTTTTCTGTTGGAGTAATGTTTGAGAATGATTGCCATTTCTATGAACAAGTATTCTTTTAGTTTAAAGTAATAGTCTACTATTGGTTTTTAGGAGAAGAAACATGCTTAAGTTTGTATTTAAATAAATAAGACCAGGTAAACATTTTGTATCTTTGTTTTAAAAATTTTACATATTGGAAAACTGAGATATGATGTTATCTAAAAAAGGAAAGTTAAAATACATTGAGTTAAGAGAGAGAAACCAAGATGGCAGCGTAGGTGAATACCTATACTGCTGCCTTGCACAACAATTTCAAAACTACAACTAGAAGACAGAATGGACATCATCCAGAACCACAGCAAAGTTGGCTGAGTGCAAATTCTACAACTAGAAGGGAAGAGAGGGAGCACAAAGATCCAGAGGAGCTGCAAAAAGCTGAGGTACAGAGATGAATGTGTGGAGAGAGCAGGTGCTGAGTGCCTCGCTAGCTTCCTCTGGAAAGAGGGATATGGAGACTCTCAACTGCACTGAACCCCTTATCTTTTGGCACTGAACTCCAGGTCTGGGTGAGACTCATACAGGGGGAGTTTGGACTGTGCACAGAAATTTAAGGGAGCCACAAAAGGCCAGAAATCTGGGGGAATGCATACCACTGCGTGCAGAAGACGGACCGCTGATTGTGCTGCCGGCTCTCTCTAGTGGGCAGGAGACAGAGCCTCCCAACTGTGCCATTTCTAACTCCACTGAACCCATTTCGGGTGAGACCCTGAGGACCCAGACTCATATGGGTCCTGGAGTGCAGGGGAGCTGGAAAGGCAGCAATCTAGAGGCACCACGCACGTGAGCACAGGGATGGCTCCAGCGATTACCCAGAGACACGCGAGATCCAGGGGCCATGTAGGGCGAGGCTGAATGGAAGGCAAGGCGATCTGCTAAGTTCTGAGATTCCATCCCTCCCAAGCTCAACAGTGAGGCTT
The DNA here is from genome assembly GCA_004026805.1 of Lasiurus borealis. NCBI lineage: Eukaryota > Metazoa > Chordata > Mammalia > Chiroptera > Vespertilionidae > Lasiurus > Lasiurus borealis. Next base: position 55,620 of record PVJN01008753.1, read on the forward strand.
TTGCAGTTTTGCAAGTCTTGTATCATAAGGCTGATTCCAACACAGTTCTTTTGGCATAGTGAAAATGCGGAGACAAAAGAAGAGATCACAAACAAAAGAAATCGAGAAAAACAAATGACTGGGTATAGAGTTCAAAACTATGGTTATATGGTTTTTTAAGAATTTCTTAGAAAAGATGGTTAAGTTCAGTGAGACCCAAGAGGAGATCAAAAAGGACCAACTAAAGATGAAAAAGGACCAACTAGAAATTAAACATAAACTGACTGAAATAAAAAATATTTTACAGAAACCTAATAGCCGTCTAGAGGAAGGCAAGAATCAAGTAAAAAATGTGAAATATAAAGAAGCAGAAAACACTCAACTGGAAAAGTGAGAAGAAAAAAGAATCCAAAAATGTAAAGATAACATAAGGAGTCTCTGGGACAGCTTCAAGCATACCAACATCAGAATTATGGGGGTGCCAGAAGAAGAAAGAGAACAAGATACTGAAAACCTATTTGAAGAAATAATGACTGAAAACTTCTCACATCTGGTGAAAGAAATAGACTTACAAGTCCATGAAGCACACAGAACCCCATATAAAAGGAATCCAAAGAGGACCACGCCAAGACATATCATAATTAAAATACCAAGAGCAAAAGACAAAGAGAGAATAATGAAAACAGCAAGAGAAAAACAGTTAATTACCTATAGGGGAGCACCCATACGGTTGTCAGCTGATTTCTCAACAGAAACGATGCTGGCCAGATGGGAGTGGCAAGAAATATTCAAAGTGATGAATAGCAAGAACCTACAACCAAGAATATTCTATCCAGCAAAGCTATCATTCAGAATTGAAAGGCAGATAAAGAACTTCACAGAGAAGAAAAAGCTAAAGGAGTTCATCAACACCAAACCAGTATTAAATGAAATGCTGAAAGGTACTCTTTAAGAAGAGGAAGAAAAAGAAAAAGTTCAAGATAAAAATTATGAATAATAAATATGTATCTATCAACAAGTGAGTCTAAAAATCAAGTGAATTAAAAATTTGATGAACAGAATAAACTGGTGAATATAATAGAATTAGGAGCAAAGAAAGGGAGTGGACTGATAATTCTCAGGGGGAAAAGACTGAGGGGGGTTCAGGGAGAAACTGGACTAAAATCATACACCTATGGATGAGATCAATGTGGGGGTAAGTAAGGGTAGAGGGATGGGTGGGAGCTGGGTGGAGGGGAGCTTTGGAGGGGAAAAAAAGCAAAACAAATGTAATAATCTGAAAAATAAAGATTTGATTAAAAAATACATTGAGGTAAAAATACCATGAATAACAAAACGAGGAAAAATGCCATTGATACTTGGCTTTCTTTTACATACTTTTATTTATTCCTCTAAATGCTGAGTGTCCACTATGTGCTAGACTTTGTTTTTGGCACTGGGGATGTGATGGAAAGAAAGGCACAGTCCCTACCCCTCAAGAAGCTTGTAATCTAAAATAAGACACAGGTAAGTGAACAAGCAGTTATAATAAAGGGTAATAACTGTTATAGTCTAGGTAAGCCCAGGGAACTTCCAGAACATGTAGGAGGGGCACTGTCTCTATATGTAATGGGTGAAGACTTGTCAGAGGAAGTTTCCTGGAAAGGTACCATCCTGTGATGAGACATCAAGAACAAATAAGAAGAAATTTGGAAAGAGTTCAAGAGGATCACAAATTCATTGGAGGCAGAACAACTGAAATGATAGTAAGGGGGCACACAGGGACTGCAGGCAGCTCTATATAATTGAAGTTTAGACAGGCATATGGGGAGGTGTAAAAAGAGGCTATTGTAAATAATGCTGTAATGAACACACGGGTTCATATATCGTTTGAAATTAGTGTTTTAAATTCCTTCGGCAAATACATACATACATACATACATACATACATACATATTCCTTCAGCTAACAATCCAGAAGTGGGTCATATGGTTGTTCTAATTTTTAAATTGAAAAAGATGAAAGATTAAGAAATATAAAAGTACAGCTATAACAACAGTCACAAGGATACAATACCAGATAGGGAATATAGTGAATAATATTGTAAAACTGTATAGCTATCTGATGGTTACAAGAGTTATTGGGGAGATCACTACATAAAGTATATAAATATCTAATCACCTTGCTGTATGTCTAAAACTAATATAATATGTCAACTATAATTTAAAAATAAAAAAGTGAAATAAAAATTAAATTAAAAATAATTTAAGTAGATTTACTTAGATTTGCATCTTAAAAGATAATTGGCTGTAATTTGGGGAATAGATCAAAGAAGAGTACAATTAGATAGCTAGCTATGCATTTGTGTCAGGAGAGTGGAGTTGATCTGAACTAAGATGAAAAGTAGAGGGAGAGAAATAGAAGCATTTGACTAATATTAAGAAGGTAGAAAATGACAGGACTTGTATCTGTGGTTAAAGGTAGAGTGGATCTGAAGATGATACCAGGTTCCTGACTTGGACTAGTGATGGCTGATTGAGCAGGATTTGGAAGTAGGGCAGGAATTGGAATATGGTGTCAGATGGTTACTAGAGTTACTGGGGGAGATTGAAGTCCTGAATTCATCAAATTTGGATTCCCAAGGGTTAAAAAACGGTAATGTGTCATAAGGAGTAAAACATATACATCTGGAGAGCAGGAAGAATGATCTGACTGGTGGTACAGAGTTGGCTCTGGTATGTTAGGAGGAAATGAAACAGGCACAGGGAAACAGAAGAGAATGATAGTTTGAATACCCTGGACTCTGTTATAAAAAAATATTCACACGTGCCATAGATTACACAATAGATAGTTTCCCCAAAGGCTATGTGAATCAAAGTTTTATAAATTACTAGAGGCCCAGTGCACAAAATTTGTGCACAGGACAGGGATGTCTCTCAGCCCAGCCTGAACCCTCACCAATCTGGGACCTCTCCTACTGGGATCGGGCCTAAACGGGCAGTCAGACATCCCTCCTACAATCCAGGACTGCTGGCTTCCAACTGCTCATCTTCCTGCCCTCCTGATTGCCTCTAACCACTTCTTTCTGCCACCCTGATTACCCCCTAACTACTCCCCTGCCAGCCTGTTTGCTCCTAACTGCCCTTCCCTGCAGGCCCAGTCACCCCCAACTTTCTTCCTCTGCCGGCCTGGTCACCCCTAACTGCCCTCCCCTGCTTAGCTGATCACTCACAACTGCCCTACTTGCAGGCCTGGTCCCTGCCAAATGCCATCCCCTGCTGACCATCTTATGTGGCCATCTTGTCTCCACTCGGGGACAGGATCTTTGACCACATGGGCACAGCCATCTTGTGTGTTGGAGTGGTGGTCAATCTGAATATTACTTTTTTATTAGATAGGATAGAGGCCAGGTGCATGGGTGGGGGCCAGCTGTTTTGTCCTAAAGGGTGTCCCGGATTAGGGTGGGAGTTTGCTTGGGGTGTGGGGCAGTCTGGGTGAGGGGCCTATGGTGGTTTGCAAGCTGGCCATGCCCCCAGATGACCCAAGCAGAGGTCCTGGTATCTAGGATTTATTTATCTTCTACAGTTGAAACTTTGTAGCCTGGAGTGGAGCATGGGTCTTCAGGGCAGGCAGAAAGCTTGGCTTCCTCCAACTCCAGGAGCAACTCAAGCCTCCTGCTCTCTCCAGCTCCGTGGCTGCCACCATTTTTGTTGGAATTTATTTATCTTCTATCATTGAAACTTTGTAGCATTGAGTGGAGGCCTGGGCTGGCAAGGGCAGGTGGAAAGCTTGTCTTCCTCCATTGCCAGGGAAACCCAAGCCTCCCTCCTGCTTTCCTTGGCTGCAGCCATCTTGGTTGGGTTTATTTGCATATTTGCTCTTGATTGGCTGGTTGGTGTGGCTTTTGAGTGTAGCAGAGGTATTGTCAATTTGCATATTGCTTTTATTAGATAGGATTGTTTTTAAGTTTACTGAGAGATTAGTATACTAACGAATCTACTAATGTAATAATGCTTTCAAAATATAATTAATATCCTCCAAATTTATCTTCTTCAGAAAGATTTTGAATATTAAATTTTTAACAAACTTATATCCATAAGGTATTTCTGTAAAGAATGAGGTGTACTGAAACTACATTGCTGTTTTCTGTTTTTAAAAAGAAACGTTAAAAAAGGAGAGAGTCTAATAAATTCTTTTGAGAATTGTTAGTCATCTTTTGGAGATGGTAAAATGAAATTATTTTTATTTCATTTGTAAAGTTCTCTACCTAGAAGAAATTGGAGAGTATTTTGGAAACAACAGTTTGATGTATCAAGAATAAGAATTTTTCTTCCTCAACATAACTTAATATTTTTGCTTTTCTTGGAAATCAGAATAGACAGTGTGCTATGTCCTGAACTGGGTTTCCAGCTAGCCATGTTGAAGTAAAAAAATGTTACATTCTGCACTCTATTTGCTCACCAGCTTTAAAACATATCAACAAACTGAGAGTATTGAATTCACATGTCTGTTTTTCTATGGCAAGTAAAGGTTACACCTTAGTGTATTATGGGGAAGAGATCATGGAGGAAGGACATTACACAAATCCCCAGAAATTGCTTAAATCCCAGCTTCCCCACTCAATGTGATGTGAGAAATGATGATTAATTCACTGAAGTTTTCCTGACCTTCTTATACTCATTTACCTCAAGTAAATCTAGTTTAAAGGAAGCATATTTACAATCTTTAGATTTAATTTGGATTAGAAAGCTTTCCTAGTTTTGGTGGTAATGCTGTTCTGAGAATTGGGATTCTTAATAACCGAAGTAAAAATGTATCTATATTGTCATCTGCTAAGTTCTGCATGATGTGAAATAAAATGAAAAATTGGATTTTCAATACACCATATGAATTTTCTCTTAGCTATAAGCTCATTGCTCTACTGACTGAAGCCACTTTACTGACTTAGTAAAGTGGAAGCACCTTTCCCTGTTATTTAGGGAAAGTGGAAGCACCTTTTCCTGTTATACTAGTACAGTGTTTAGCAAACACAAGGAACAAAAACAGCCTGTAATTATTGGAATCGAGAGTCTAGATCAGTGGTCAGTAAACTCATTAGTCAATAGAGCTGCAGTTTGCCAACCACTGTACTAGCATATGTATTTAAATATCAGAAAATTCTGTAACTAGCAATGTTGCTCCTACTCAACAGAAATTGATCACATCTGTGTGGTGGTGAAAACGCATGTCCTGCCTCTCACAAACCAATTGCTTCAGAGTTTTAGTACACCATATGGATCAGTCTCTCAGAGACCCACAATGACCTTATTCCTAATTTGCAAATAATGAATTAGTTTTGAACCTCTTCTCGGTCAGAAACCCTGGGTGACTGAAAAGTTTAAGGCAAAGCTTCATTCTTTAGGTACTTACATACTAGTTAAGTAGCAAAAATCCTATATAATAAAAGTCTAATATGCAAATTGTCCCCTCTACCAGGAGTTTGACCAAAAGTTCGACTGCTCACTATGATGTGTGCTGAACACTAGGGGCGGCACAGTACATGACAGGCATTGACGATGCAGTGCTGGTAGCAGGCAGCAATGGAGGTGCTGTTGGTCCTGATGGGCCCTGACGAGAGTGGGACCACACCATGGCAGAATGGTGTAGAAAGTGTGCAGGTGTTGCCAGGCCAAGACAGGTGCAAGTGGGCCTGATCGTCCCACCAATCATCCTTCAGATGGCGATCAGTGTTCATTATAGAGAAAGGACAAATAGCAATATTAAAATATTTCTTATTTATTTTCTTTTCAATGTTCTCAAAGCTGTGCACTGGGCCACTAGTAAATACACAAGACACATAACCTAATTTGCCCCCACAGAGGCAGTTTCCAAGGTCTGCATTTTAAGCCTTCTGCTCTTCTCCCTTCTCTCTTCTTTTTCCTTCAATCCTGCAAATATGAGGAAAAGTATATCTCCATCTCCAAACTTCTGTAGAGTCTAAACCCATATTTACTTCCATCTAAATTCCAGACTTCTCCCTTGTAATGTCAAAATATTAGAACTCATCCTTGAACTCAAAATTAGACTGAATTTGTCATCTTTCCCAACCCTTCTTTCATTTCTTAATCCATTGTCTATTTACCTACTCAAACCTGAACTATGGGAATCGACTGGACTTTTCCCCACACATTGGATTAATCAATCAATGAGTACTTAGAATTCTCTTTCCTCTGTCTCTATTACTTTCTTTCTGGTCTGTCCACTTATTCCTGTCTCTACATCCACCATCTGAGCCTAAGCCTCTATCTGCTCTCATGTATTCTACTTTGATAGCCTCTTAATTTGTCTTCCTATCTCTGGCCATATCTTCTTCCACAGTAAATTTAAATGATGTCATTCAATTGCTATTTAAATGCCTTTAATATATTTTAACATATAATTAGTTTCTTAACTAGCATAAAATTAGTTTATTTTCACTAGCTTTATCTATTCCCACCATGCAGGTATATAGAGCTATTTGTAGCTCTCTGATCTCACCTTACAACACATTTCTGTCTATCCACCAAAAGCCACCCCAAGTACTAGTTCCTCCAAGAGGCTTTGCTGAACTTGTCCCCATGTCTGATTTACATGGTCTTTGCTGAGATTCCAAAAGCCCTGTGCTTACTTCCCTTACAGCACAGATCAAACTTTACTATAATTGCTCAGTTATTTTTTGTCTCTATATCAGACACCAAATAGATCCTTGAGTGATGGAATGTAGCCTTTGGTGATTATATTCCAGTGTCTAGCACAGTACCTGCCACATAGAAGAGGATCAGTAAATGCCTCTCAGATAGGACATCCATACAATGGAAGACTATTCAACAACAACAAAAGTAAACATACTAGTGATATATATCACTACATAATACAACATAGATGAATCTCTGAATAACTGTGCTGAGTGAAAGAAATCAAAGAAAAAGGGCACATACAATAAGATCCCACTTATGTAAAAATCTGGAAAATACAAATTAATCTGTAGTGACAGAAAACAAATCATTGGTTGTCTGGGGAGAGACAGGAATGTGAGAGAGGGGTAACAAAGGAGATGTGGACACTTTGGGGGGAGGTGATGAATATCTTCATTAATATCTTGACTTGTAGTGATTTCACAGGTGTATACAAATGTCAAAAATTATCAAGTTGTACATTTTCAACACAAATGTGGGCAAAAGCAAGTTTAAGTTATGAGTACTGAAACATAGAGTTAATTCTTGAAATATTAATTATTGCATTATTTATTTGTATTGCAACTACAATTGTACCTCAGTTAAAAATGATGCCAATAAGACAGAGAAGTGAATATGTCAATGAATGCCTTTAACTTTAGTGGGACATGCTCTCAGGGACTTGGGCAAAGAGGCAGGATCATATCTCCTAATTACCATGATGTTTTGACAGTGGACCCATGTGTGTACTTGGGCTGATGGTTCCTATCCTTGGACTGATGGTGCCTCACCTGATAACTACTTAGCAACTGTTCCCTGCTTCCCTGGTATCAGATTCAATTGTTTGAGGTATTGGAAATAATTGAAACTTTGAATGACAGGATTATGGATTATTTTCTAGAAGAAGCAAAGAGGGGTAAAGGAGATGTATGAATGGCATTGATGCTAGGAGACCCAGGCCAGATTGGGAATACAAGACCTCTGGTATCTGTGACTCTTAGGACACAGGGATCTGTATTAAGGAAAATGGAAAATCACAAGTCCTATTCGTCCCTTATTGAGAAAAATGTTCCCCTAAACTAAAGCAACTTCACTCTACAGTCCATAAGATCCAAAATGCCCTTAACCTCAACATTTTTCTCATTTTCTGAATATTCTCTAAACTCCTCTCTTTGGATATACTTTATTTCATAATAGGAATGAGGTTAAAAATTGAAAACTTGTAAAAGAGTGAATGTTGTTGTGATAACCAATTTCAAAGTTTAAATAATATCACATCTTGATATTTTTATTGGAGAAGTTATAAATTAAGAAGGTACATAACACCTGAGT
>PVJN01008754.1:0-63695 GCA_004026805.1 Lasiurus borealis
TTAATATTGTGAATGCTGATTAAGTAACCAAACTTAGCCAAATTTTATGGTTGGACTAATAGTTGGTCTAACTTAACTGGATCGGCCATCTTCCAGGGTTTTATTTGTTTGTTTGTTTTTTGGTTGTTTGTTTGTTTGTTTTTTGCACAGCCTCAAATGTAGCCCTCTGATACCTGTTCCCTTGCTAAAGGTCATCATTATTGCAGGTTGCTCTAGCTTATTGCTCTTAACCTGGAAGTATTCCCTTTAACAGGCTCAATTTTCATAAATTCTTTTCTGCTCCTTGGACCAGCCATAATTTAGCGTCTCCAATTAAAGGAGGAAGCTACAATTTCATACATAGTTAACTGCACCTTCAAACAGTATTTGATACCTAGAAAAAAGTCCCCAATGGACATTTGCCCTTACAAGTCATACTGCACTGAAAAATTGATGCCTGTGTGTAGACTGTTTCTCCTTAAAATGTTCGAGTTCAGTAATAATATCTGTTGAACAAGTGGAGAATGTTTCTAAGAAAATTAGCACTCAATGCTATTCTAAGGTATCTGAAAGAGAGATGGAAGTGACTTTATTTTTTTCAGGGAGATAAGTCAAGGGTTATATTATCTACTGTTCAACTCATGCTAAAAGATCGAGAGTCCCCAAGAAGCTATCTATTTTATTCCAATAGGTTATAACTGTTTGGAAGAAGCATTTCATCAGTACAGTTGCTGACAGGAACTCACCGATAATGGATTATTCAGATATGGCAACTCCCCCTATGCACTACTTCAAATCCCTGGGAAGAAATGTTTTCAAAGGTTCACACAGACTTCTAATCATTGTGGGAAAGGGGCAAAACCCTGGCTGGGAATTCAAGAGATCTGGGCTCTGGGTATATATCTCTGCCATCAACTCCTTATGAGAGCTCAAACATGGTCCTTCTAGAATCCTGTCTCTCTTTCTGCCTCTCTAGGACTCTAAATTTTGCCATTTACCTCTACAGACTGCAAGAGGACTACTAACAAGTCCACGTAGCAATTATTCATAGTTGTATTATTCATAATAGTGCAAACATGGAAATAACCCAAATGTTCATCAACTGGTGAATGGATAAACAAAATGTAGTATTCCCACATGATGGAACAACAGGGCTTAGCTTGACTACATCATGCTAACTCTAAGAAGAGATACACAAAATGTCACATATTATATCATCATATTTATATTAAATGGACAGAATAGTAAAATTAATAGGGGCAAAAAGTAGATTAGTAGTTAGTAGGAGCTGGTAAGGAGGTTGGCGAGCACAGGTTTCCTTTGCGGATGATGAAAATGTTCTAGAATTGGATGGTAGTAACGGTTTCATGACTCTGTGAATATACTATATAAAACCACTGAATTTTACACTTTAAAATAAAAGAATCACCAGAATAGACTGTTGAAAAAAATATGGATTCCAGTCCTTTCCCTTATAGGTCCCACAATCAGAAAGTCAGAGGTGAGTACTGAATAATCTATATATTTAACAAATACAGAGGTACCTCTAATTGTCAGATAAGTTTATTTCAAAAGAACTGTTGTAATGACCTTTTCCTAAGGGCTCTTCCAGGTCTCTATAGCTTCTTTTTTATTCTCATTACTCATTTTTTTAATCCATGTGCCATGTGCTGTGTCATTGAAGCAATGTGCCAGACAACCCCCTAGAGAGGTAGAGGTGGGTAGTACTTTGGGTGCAGGGAATGATTCTAAATGCCTTTTAAATTTTAATTCACATTCTATTAAACCAAAATACAGTCATGTTCCACTTGATGATGGAGATACTTTCTGAGAAATGTGTCATTAAGCAATTTCATCATTTATTGAATATCATAGAGTGCACTTACACAAATTTAGATGGTATATCCAACTATGCACCTAGGCTGTATATATAATCTTAAGGGACCACCATTGTATATGTGGTCCATCATTGACCAAAATGACATTATGAGGTTCATAACTATACTACAAAGAGAGAGCCCTAGCTGGTTTGGCTCAGTGGGTAGAGCATCGGCTTGCAGTCTGAGGGGTCCCAGGTTCAATTCCAGTCAAGGGCACATACTCTCCAGTAGGAGGTGGGCAGGAGGCAGCCGATCAATGATTCTTTCTCATCATTGATGTTTCTATCTCTTTCTCCCTCTCCCTTCCTCTCTGAAATCAATAAAAATATGAGAGAGAGAGAGAGAGAGAGAGAGAGAGAGAGAGAGAGAGAGAGAGAGAGAGAGAGAGAAGCCCAGCTTGGCTCAGTGGTTGAGCATCAAGCTATGAACCAGGAAGTCATGGTTCAATTCCTGGTAGGAACACATGCCCGGATTGCAGGTTCGATCCCCAGTGTGGGCAGTGCAGGAGGCAGTTGAAATGATTCTCTTTCACCACTGACGTTTCTAACTCTCTCTCCCTTCCTTTCTGAAATCACTAAAAATATATTAAAAACAAAAACACACAGAGAGAGAGCCCAGCACACCTACTTAATAAAATCATTTTAGGTAGAAAAAATGAGGGTATCAAACTGTGGCTTTCAACCAAATTACCCTCCTCAGGTGTTATCCTGCCGAGCTCATGGAAGTCTTTCAGAATCCCCATGGTTTGGTTAAATTGGTAACTGAAGAGAGTTGATGGTCTTTTGAAGGAGTTTGAATCATATGAAAGACTCCACACTGAGGCATTATTTCTGAGGCAGCTCTAGTTCATGGCAACACAGAAGGCTGAATACATTCAAGGTTTTAGGGAAAGCTTTTCTAACTCACAGATGGGTGGGTGGGGATTCACAGCAGATAACTGTCTTGGCACTGGAACAGCATTGCTTCTCACACTATCAGTGGCTGTCACAAAGCCTTGAAAATTCTGAGGCTGGCCTTGGGAAAAAAATGAAACCGCTACATAATGGTGAGATTGAAATTTCAGAAATAGCGCCACAATAACTAATGCTTAATGTTTGGAGACAAATTGTCTGGAAGATGCTAATGTTTTCTAATGCAACAGGAAATTATGTATTCTCAACCAATAATAGGCACTCAGTGAATTTTTAGAATTGGATTGAAGAAAAATAAATGATAGAACAGGCTTTACAAAGAGGGAGAGCACCTAAAGAGTTCACAGAATTTATGTATTTTTGGCAAATTCTCCTGGTGCCCATCTTCTCCACATCTGGAGAACTCTAATGGTCTTCAAAGGGGCCGCTGCAGAACAAGAGAAGTGAGGTTAGAGGTGGAGGAGAGAATGATGTAAACGAATTATTCACTTTCCTTGTAAAACTATTTCTGCTTTCTATAGAGCTAACCAAGAATATCCTTTAAAACAACAAAACTAGAGTGCTGGAAGGTTCATGAAGATCTGGTTCTAGCCCACATGCCTCTTGACAGAACTGGGTAGGGCAAACCTGGAACAGACTTATCTATGGACTTCCCTTCATCTGGCTGGCTGCAGCAGGGATTCAAACTTATTTCTTCCCTTCTTTCTTCTTCCTCCATTTCCCTCTCCCTCTTCGCTTTACTTGCTCTACCTCTTATTTCCCTGCCACCGGACCTGATCTAGATTCTAAGCAACCAGAGATAGTGATTTTAGCTCCTGGATCACTGTTTTCTGTCCAATCCTACTCTTGTATTAATTAATTATTGGTGATTTCAATAACAATGTAGATGATCCTTCCAACACCTCTCAGTTCTCCACCCTTCCTTTTTTCCACTAGCCTTGTTTTCTACATATCCTCAGCCAGACACTACACTAGCTCATTCATTATCAATAACTGCAAACCCTACAGCATCCGTTTATGTACCCTATTCTCTTTTGGTCACTTTTGATCTTTCTGGATCACTTCCTTTAATACCCTATCTTCAAGTGTCCCTTCAACTGTAGCATTTTAGTTGTTTTCTGTATGTATCCTCAAATCTTTTGCTCCACGCTCACTTTGCTTAGCAAGACCACAACCTACTTTACAACTGTACTTGTATGACCATACATGACTAGGAACAACCTCACAGTGATAGTTGTTGGTCTTACTTTAAATCCCTCTCTAAAATAAATAAAAATATTTTTAAAAAACAATATTATTAAAAGGCAGCACAAGATGGTTTTAAAAAAGGGACAAATAACTGTAAACATACCTTTGCCCCACACTATAAATTAAAAAAACTAGAAAGATCCAGTGCATGAAATTCATGGACTTGGGGAAGTTGCCCCTCAGCCCAGCCTGCACCTTCTCCAATCTGGGGGCCCTCAGAGGATGCCCTGTGGGATAGGGTCTAACTAGGCAGTCAGACATCCTTCTCATAACCCCAGACTGCTAACTCCCAACCTCTCACCTGCCTGCCAGGCTGATCACCCTCTAATCACTCCCCTGCCAGCATGATTGATGCCTAACTGCTCCCCTGCTGACCCAATTACTCCCAACTGTCCTCCCCTGCTGTCCTGTTCTCCCCCAAACTTCCCTCCCCTGCCAGCCAGGTTGCCCTCAACTGCCCTCCCCAGCTGGGCCAGTCACCCCGACTTCCTCCCCTGCTGGCCCAGTAACTGCCAACTTCCCTCCCCCAAGTAGCCCCCAATTAGTGGTAGCCCCCAACTACCCTCTCCTGCCAGCCCGGTAGCTCCCAATGGCCCTCCCCTGCCAGCCTGGTTGCACCAACTGCCCTCTATGCTGGCCCAGTAACCCCCAACTGCCTTCCCCTACAGGCCTGGTTCCCCCAACTGCTCTCCCCTGCAGGCCTGGTTTCCCCCAACTGCCCTCACCTGCAGGCCCAGTCACCCTTAATTGTCCTCCCCTAGTGGCCTGATTGCCCACAGCTGTCCTCCCCTGCAGGCCATCTTGTGGTAGTCATCTTGTGTCCACATGGGGGCAGCCATCTTGTGTGTTGGGGTGATGGTCAATTTGCATATTACTCTTTTATTAGATAGGGTTATCACCATAAAAAGGCCTGTAACATTCATCACCATACAAATTTACAAAATCATTTCTTTCTCTTGATGGGAACTTTCAAGCCCTGGCACACTGGTCTTTTTGTAGTTCCTATGTAACATGATAAACATCTTCCAGTCACAGGGCCTTTGCATTTTATTTTTATCTCTGTTGGGTATCTTTTCTCCAAGACTTGTCATTTTATTCAGGATGATAATTTAGTTAAGCAGTTTAGTTAAGTTTATTCATAGCTAATAAATATTCAGGTTTATGCTTAAAAGATTCCTTGAAAGGTCTTTCATGCTCCTGTTATGCTCCATTCCTTACCTACTTTACTTTTCTTTATAACATTTATCACTACCTTGAATTAGGTAATACTTTTTATTTTTGTCTGTGTAGATTGCAATGTAAAAATAATAATGTAATAGCTAACACTTGTTGCCTTCCAGATAATATTATAAGAACTGTTCATATAATAGTTTTTGAACCCTCAGAGTAACTCTTACATTACTATTATTACTATACTCATTTTACAGATGTGGAGACTGAGGCATAGAGGGGTTAAGTAGCTAACACCTTGAGATTTAAGATACCAAGAACAGAATTGTTACCAAAGACAGGAAATACCAGGGTAATGAATAATTCATACTCCTTGTAGTACATTGGCTTTCAAACTTTTTTTTAACCACTTTGGAGCTCGTTCTCAAAAGCAATCTTTTCTGAAAGCCCGCTACAGCAATCATGCATACAAAGGCTTCACTGTTGGCAGCTAAAGTGGAAGGCTGTGTGGACCACAAGTGAGTAGTGCCCCTGGAAAGCCTCTAACCAAATCCAAGCACCTCACTTTATAAAAACTTTTGAGTCTATAAAGCAGCATGGAAACACTCTACATTCCATACGTCTAACAACAGGCTTGATCTCAGCTCATAGAAGGCAACTGAATTTCTAGCTCAGTGTTTACAGACTCCAGGTGGAATCCTGCGGTCCTTGACAGCAAGGAAGCAGGTGGGATTTAAACTAAGGAAGTGAGAAAGATGCCCATCACAACTACAGCAGGTATAGCTGAGAAGGCTCAATCTTGGCCCAATCGGAATAACGACCTGACTGCTGCCACCTCTGTATTATTTGCAACCAATCATTTTAATGAAACGTTTAGGCTGAGTTTGAGAAAAACAAAACAAAACATTGATATTAAAGTTCTCTAATTGTATAGATATATATCACCTTCACTCTAAAGCACAGGAATTGTCAAAAATATAAATCACTCTCAAGTGCCTCAGTTCAAATATTAGTTTACTATGCAAACTACATTCATAAAACATAATGAAACATATTTGAATATCTAGTACAAAAGTCATCATATAAATATAAATTAGGAGTGAATGAATGTGGTCAATGTTTTATTTTATAAATGCAATTTGCCTCCTGAGTTCTTTAAAGAGCTTCTGGCCAATATTTGGAGAGCCAAACCAAATTCCATGACCAGGAATTTCATTGTTTTAATTGTAAAAGAAACAAGATTATAAATTTATATATGTGCCTTTGTGGTAGATGTAGATAATAAATACAATTTGTCTTATTCTCTGTATTTCCTAATTACTCCCCCACCTCAGTTTTGAGTATTTGTCTAGCTTGGCCATTTCTTGCTTCAAGATTCTTACAGGTTGGAAATCAGAAATATGCCCTGGACCACCTTGCTTACAGGGCTGAGCCATGGAAAGAACTCCAAGCAGTATGGCTGCTGAAATCTATATAATAAAAGCCTAAGCGACCATTATGGCAGAACGAACCTAATGACTGGTTGCTATCATGCTCAATGACCACCAGGGGGAAAATGCTCAATGCTGAAGCTGCCCCCTGGTGGTCAATGTGCTCCCACAGGAGGTGTGCTACTCAGCCAGAAGCCTGGCTCCTATGAACATGAGTCTCTCCTGCCTCAGCAGCAGCACAAAGGAGTAGTGAGCCAAGCAGTAAGGAGCAAGCAAGTGGGCAATAAGGAGTGAGGGATCCCAGATTCTGAGAGGAATGTCTGACTGCTGGATTAGGCCAGATCCCTAAGGTTTCCCAGACTGCAAGAACACACAGCCAGAATGACAGACCCCCTCCCTGGGCCTCTAGTAGCTGAATATTAGGCCACCTTAATGAAGAGCCATTTATTCAAAATCCCAGGAAATGCTACTTATATCATGACCATTAGTACTGCTCAATGATTTGATATTACCTAAGTCCCTGGAAATTTTGTGTAATCCCAAGTGGTAGAAACCACACGTATGATTGAGTTTGGAGAGCCTAACATTCCAGGAGTGTGGGACCTGAAAAGTAGAATTAAGAGAGAACAGACTAACAGCTGTCATACAGGAGGAGGGGTAGAGGTCTGACTGAAAAAAGCCAAGGAATTAGAAACAGACAATAGTGTTGTGATTACTAGAGGGAAATGGGGGTGGAGAGAGGTAAAAGAGGGGATACATGGTAACAGGAGACTTGACTTTGTGTAGAAAACACAATATAATATACAAATGATGTATTATATAATGTTACAATAAAATAGATGGTTTACAGAGGATACTAAAAAGATAACACCAAAAAATATTTCTTAAATTCCAATCCAAATGTGTTCATTTCTAAAAATAAATGGGAATAAAAATCTCATTCTAAGCCTTATACATTGCTTTTGTTCATCTCCTTCCTGCCTACTTTTTGTCAATTATATCTTACTAGAGGCCCAGTGCATTACATTCATACAAGGGGGCTGTCCCTCAGCCCAGCCTGTACCCTTTCCAATCTGGGACCCCTTAAAGGATGTCTGATTCCTCATTTAGGCCCAATCCAGGTAAGATTGGGCCTAAATGGGGAGTTGGACATCCCTCTAACAATGCAGGACTGTTGGCTCCCAACTGCTTGCCTGCTTGCATTCCTGATTGCTCCTAACTGCTTCTGCCTGCCAGCCTGATCATCCCCTAACCATTCTCCTGACAGCCTGATTGATGCCTAACTGCTCCCCTGTCAGCCTGTTTGCCTACTAACTGCCCTCCCCTGCAGGCTTGGTGACCCTTAACTGCCCTCCCCTACAGGCTGGATCGCTCCCAACTGCCCTCTCCTGCTGGCGTGATAGCCCACAACTGCCCTCCATTACAGACCTGGTCCCTCCCCTGTAGCCATCTTGTGTCCACATGGGGCAGCTATCTTTGATTACATGTGGGCAGGCATCTTGTGTGTTGGAGTGATGGTCAATTTGCATATCACTCTTTTATTAGATAGGATAGAGGCCTGGTGCATGGGTGGGGCCAGCTGGTTTGCCCTGAAGGGTGTCCCGGATCAGGGTGTGGTTCCCTTGGGACAGAGTGGGGTTCCCTGTGGTGGCCTGGGCAAAGGGCCTGTGGTGGTCTGGGTGGAAGCCTGAGGTGATTTGCAGGCTGGCCACGTCCCGCTGGTGACCCAAGTGGAGCCCTGGTATCTGGGGTTTATTTATCTTCTATAATTAAAACGTTGTAACCCTGAGCAGAGCCAAGCCTCCTGGTCACTCCATAACAGCAGCCATTTCTGTTGGGATTTATTTATCTTCTGTAATTGAAACTTTGTAGTGGAGGCCAAGGTTGGCCAGCGTTGTGGGAGCTTGGCTTCCTCCACTGCTAGGTCAACTCAAGCCTCCTGCTCTCTCCAGTTCCATGGTTGCTGCCACTTGTTAGGATTTATTTATCTTCTATAATTGAAACTTGGTAGCCTTGAGTTTAGGCAGCTAGGAAGCTTGGCTTCCTCCATTGCCAGGGAAACCCAAACCTTCTGCTTGCTGCAGCTCCATGGCCACAGCCATCTTTCTTGGGTTAATTTGCATACTCACTCCTGGTTGGCTGGTGGGCATGACTTATGGGTGTAGCAGAGGTATGGTAAATTTGCATATTACTCTTTTATTAGATAGGATTAGATATTTTTTATTCTATGGTTAATACAAGATTTGATTTTTGTTGTCTAAGCCTCTGAAGGTGCCATTGCTGAGATTCAGCTCAAGACTGATGTTTCCTAAGAAATCTTTCCTACCCAGATCCTTATCTCTACTTTAGAACTTTAGGTGTTAGTTTGTTCCTCATATCCAGGACTCAATTCAATAATCTAGTGTTGATGGAGTGCCTGCTCTGTGCAAAACAATATACCAGATTGCTTACTTTTAGAAGGATAAGATTCTGACCACATTTAGAAGAGAAGAGCCTTGCCGAGACTGGTTTGGCTCAGTGGATAGAGCGTCGGCTTGTGTACTGAAAGGTCCTGGGTTCGATTCTGGTTGGGGGCATGTACCTTGCTTGCGGGCACATCTCCACAGTGGGGCGTGCAGGAGGTGGCTGATCGATGTCTCTCTCTCATCGATGTTTCTGACTTTCTATCTCTCTCCCTTTCTCTCTGTAAAAAATCAATAAAATATATATTTAAAAAAAAAAAGAAGAGAAGAGCCTCAACAAATTATGCATTCAAGCTTGATGAACATCAGACCTTGTAGTCACTCTCTTTGCTCCTGAATTTGGAAAATTTTATGATTCTTGTCTTCATGAAACATTCTTGTCCCTGCATGATGCTCTGTCATTTTCTATTTGTGTGATGCTGAGTTTCTATTCATTGTAAAATTCAACCCAGTCACTGCAAAATGTATCTCCATTACACTGAGTAGCCAGATTATTATGATCTCTGAATACCACTAAGTGTACTTATGTATAAGGGAAAACTTGCAAATCTTGATATATCAAGGGACCAGGAGATAGTGGTCCCCAGTCTCTGGCTACTAAGTCCTCTGCTTCTTTCTAACTACCCAAAATGCAGTTCTTATATATGAAAAAACCTTATTTCAAAATCTCAACTCTGTGGTCAGTCTAAACTGAGTGGCCAGATTATTACGCGTTCAGAGATCATAATAATCTGGCCACTCAGTGTATTTTTTCTAGTCCAACAATTTTCAACCTTTTTCATCTCATGGCACACATAAACTAATTACTAAAATTCTGCAGCACACCAAAATAATATATATTTTGTTGATCTGACAAACATATAGGTATAATTCTGATTCATTCAGACCAGATGACTCTTGTTGTGTTGGTAATATTTTTTTTTTTCATTTGACAATCTATGGGAAAGGAGGTAAGTGCCCCTGACTAAATAGGTGTCACCTGTTTAAAAAATTCTTGCAACACACCAGTGTGCCACAGCACACAGATTGAAAATTACTGTTCTATACCATGATTTGTTTTAGTATCTCTAGTGTGAATTTTCTTAAAATGTAGCTGAGTCCCCTAGTGTATTTGATAAAATACAGATTCCTAAGCCTGATTCTGGACCTTCCAAAATAATATGGGATAGTGGCTGCCCCTGTGTGGGCTGCTAGGCAGTGGATGTCCAACCACAGATGACTCCAGGGATGTGGGCCAGTGTCTGTGAGTCTGGTAGCCTTCCTCGGTCCAGCACTGTGGCCAGCCTTGACATGGACTCCGCCAAAAGCTTAGGACAAAGCAACAACAACTCAGACACCTGTGCGGAATTTCTAATAGGATATGTCAGTGTCCTTGAGAAACTGAAAGTGTCTGAAGCAAAAAGTCTCGAAGGGCCACTGGACCTGATAAATTATATAGATTTTTCCCAACAAGATGGAAAGTTGTCTTTTGTTCCCCTGGAGAAATAATTTATTATGGGAGTTTCTAAGTAGCGTATAAAAGTATCCACGTTAGATCAGTATGCAGTGGTGCACAGGCATGCCCTCTACCTGATCCTCCAGATGGTTTGCTAAGAAGATGGCCCGGGATTAGGGAAAAGCCTACCGGCTCTGAAGGCCATCTATGACAGCAACGAAGAGTTTAGCCTGTGAGAGTACGAGTGCAGTGGCCTGGAACAAGCACAAGGCATCTGCAAAGTTCAGTCCTCCGCTTTTGACTCCTATTGACAGCTGAGACGGCATGAATTTGCCACCAAGTGGAAGGTGGAGTCACAGGAAAGAAATTTTGGCTGTTTTCTAAACAGTTGTTCTCAATCTGCAATGCTGGACTAGCATGAAGTGACCCCTTGTTCTATATTTTCTGAGGGAAAAAAATGCAGCATTTAAAACATCAGCCATTTGTTTTTCTATTAAAGTAGTATGTATTAGTAACAATGAATTAATTCAACAAAATTATGATTGGTACTAATCCTATATACTAAAGAGGTAATATTCAAATTGACCCTTATGCCCTCACACAAGATGGTGGCCTCCATGTGGTCAAAGATGGCCTCCACAAGATGGCCAGCAGGGGAGGGTAGTTGTGGCGACCAGACCAGCAGGGTAGGGTAGTTGGGGATGATCAGGCCTGCAGGGGAGGGCAGTTGGGGGTGACTAGGTCTGCAAGGGAGGGAAGTTTGGGGGAACCAGCTCTATGGGGAAGGCAGTTGGGGGAGAGCAGGTCAGCAAGGGAGGGTAGTTGAGGGTTACCAGGCCAGCAAGTGAATAGTTAAGCATTGATTGATCGGGCTGGCAAGGGAGTGGTTAGGGGGTGATCAGGCTGGCAGGCAGAAGTAGTTAGGGGCAATCAGGCAGGCCGGCAGTTGAGCGGTTGGTTGAGAGCCAGCAGTCTTGGATGTGAGAGGATTTCTGACTGGCAGTTTAAGCCCGATCCCACAGGGATCCTCAAAGTGTACCAGATTGGAGAGGTTTCTGGCTGGGCTGAGGGACACCCTCCCCCAGTGCACTAGTCCTCTAGTAATAATAATAATGAATAATAATGGAAACTGCAAACACAGGAGTGAATCTAAAAGCACACCAATATTTGAGAGCTCTAGTAGTTCTGTGGCCACTGCCATAAATTCTAACTATACCCTCAGTGTATCTACTTTGCCTTGTCTTCCTTTACCCACACAGAGCAGACTGCCTTCTCTTTACAAATGGCTCTAACTAGTCTCTTTATGAAGCCGGATCTTAGATGCAAAGCAGATTTACCTGCCAAGGACAGAGCTTCATTGACTAACAAAACCCATAATTTATATAGCTACTTCTATTGCCCTTTCTTGGGGATATTCTTCACTAATGGAAAAACCCATGTATCTTAAGGATTGTGGTCCTCTAGAAGCTTTCTTAACTGAGGCTGTACCATAAAACTCTAAACGAACATTAATTGTGAATATGTTGTACCTTAGTTTTCTCATGTGTGAAATGATGACTATTTTGCCCCCTTAAATTCTTGCCTGGCCTATACCAACAGACTCCTAATTGCTTTTCCTGCCTGAGAGTTCTCTTTCATTCTACCCTGTTTTGTCAAAATGATATTTCTAAAAATACAAATGATTAAGTCATTCCCCTCATTTAATATGTTGTGTGACTCCCTAGTATCTTCAGAACGAATATCTTCAACCAGGAGTAAGACAGCATGATATTGGTAAACGATTAGGGGTTTGGAGGTTAGACAAATTAATTTGACCACTAACTGGCTGTATGACCTTAATACAGGTTATTGCACCTCTCTGGATTTATGTTCCATACCTATAACTATACCCTCAGTGTATCTACTTTGGCTTGAAAGAATTCTTAATTTATAGAGCAGTAGTTTTCACACTTTACTGTATCCCCTGAAAAGCTTGTTAGAACACAGTGCTGGGACCCATCCTTAGAGTTACCTGTTCTGTAGGTTTGGAATGGACTGAATAATTTATATTTATAATAAGTTCCTAGATGATGCTGATGCTGCTCATCCCAGGACCGTGCTTGCCAACCCCCTATTGCAGGTTATTGTGAGGCCTAGAGACAATGAATATCACGAGCCTCACTGCTACTACATCTATAAATGGATGTCCCTTTGCTGTTTGGTTTCTACTTCTCCAGTTTCATTGCCCATCCCGAGCCTGCACACATCCTGTGTACCAACCACAGCGAACATTCACTGTTCCCTAAGCTTTCTGTGCAGTTTTTGTCCTCTGCTGCTTTTGGCTGTTCTTGTATTTCTTTTAATAATTTCACTACCCCTCTGCACACCCACACCGCAATCCCACTTTGGAAGAACCTACTTCTGTTCAAGGCTCAGCTCAAATGACCGGAAAAATGTTGTGACTCTTTTCCAGTTGGGATTACAATAGTTGCTTCTATCCATAGGGAATATATTCTAAGAACCCCAGTGGATACCTGAAACTACATATAATATCAAACCCTATATGCAATATGTTTTTTTCATACACATATATATTATGATAAAGTTTAATTTAAAAATTAGGCATAGGAAGAGATTAACAACAATGACTAATGGTAAAATAGAACAATTATAATAATATACAGTAATAAAAGTAATGTGAATGTGGTCTCTCAAAATATCTAATTGTAAACAACCCTTACTTGCAGTAAATGGCTCATCATCATTTGTTTTAGGGGATCCCTTGCTGAAGTATTTATATAAATTCAGTGCGTTTGGGCACAACATGTTGCCCTCAATTGGAACACATTTTTGCTTCATGTTTTCATGCACAAATTGAATAGTTCCCCCCAGCCCCATCTCAACTAAGTAAGCACTTACCATGCACTGTGGCGGAACTTTCTGCAGTCTGAGGTGCAACAACAAAACTCGCACAGATTTCTTTTCCTTCACAATTACACAGATGGATTTGTTCTTACCATGGATCTTAGAACCGTTGGCATACTTTCCTTTTCTTTCCTTAATAAGTTAAAGAGTTCACCTTTTCCCTTAAAGGAAGCACTTTATGGCTCCTCTTTGCCATATCTAAATTTCCGATATCACTACTCTTGTACTTTGGCACCAGTATTAAGTAAAACAAGGCTTATTTATTCGTAGCACTGTGATACTATAACAATTGACCTGATAATTGAGACAGCTACTAGATGACTAATAGGCTGGTAGCTTATACCATGTAGATATACTAGATAAATGGCTAATTAAAGTCCTGTGTATTATTGAGTAGGACAACATGAGATTGCATAAAGCTACTCAGAACAGTGCACACTTTAAAACATTTATATATATATATATATATATATATATATATATATATATATATATATATATATATAATTTCAGGAATTTCCATTTATTGTTTTCAAACCCAGCATGACCATTGGTAGTTGAAACCATAGAAACCATAGAAAGTGAAGCCATGAGTAACAGGGGATGATTACAATTGGTCTTTCCTAACAACACTTCATCTACCTGTTTTGTTCAATTATTCATTCATTTTGTAAATATTTATTGAGTGTCTAATATGTGCCAGTCTTTGTGCTAAAGGCTGGCACTAGTGTTGAATAAAAACAAATAATGGCTCTGCTCTCAAAGAGCTCAGTGGCTTAAAGGAGAAAAGCAATGTTACTCAAATAAACACAAATAAATGTAAAATTACAATAGTGACGAGCAATAAGGGGGTGAGATCATGCTGCTTTATAAACTTATAACAGAGAAAGGTTCACAGAAGTTTAAAATGAGACATTTTCTATATAAATTGTTGAAGTCTGTAAGGAATGGGGAGACAATAAAAAATGACTTGGATTTGCCTAGTGACTTTCTACAGTGAAACTATTTTCTGGCTTGTTATGAAGATAAATTCATTAATTCTTATAATGTCATGATATGTAATCTTATAGCCAACACTTAGTGATCACACTAGAGGCCTGGTGAATAAAATTCATGAACTATGGAGGGGGGTGTTCCTCAACCCAGCCTGCACCCTCTCCAATCTGGGAACCCTTGGGAGATGTCGCACTGCTGGCTCAGACCTGATTCCACAGGACCTTAACTGGCAGTCAGACATCCCTCTCATAATGTGAGACTGCTGGCTCCCAATCACACACCTGCCTGCCTGCCTGATTGAGTCTAAACACTTCTGCCCACCAGCCTGATAACCTCCTAACAACTCCCCTGCCAACCTGATTGATACCTAACTTCTCCCTTGCTGGCATGGTAATCCCCAACTGCCTTCCCCTGCAGGCCTGATTGCCCCCAAATGCTCTCCCCTGCAGGCCTTGTAACCACCGACTGCCCTCCCCTGCTGGTCTGGTTGCCCCTAACTGTCCTCCCCTGCTGCCTGATAGCACACAAACTATCCTCCACTGCCAGCCATATTGGCAGCCATCTTTGAACACATGGGGGTGGCCATCTTGTGTGAGGGTGTGAAGGTCAATTTGCATATTACCTCTTTATTATATAGGATAATATGTTCACACCAGTATTCTAGCTAATATCAGAGGTGTAAAGGTAAACAATAGATTGCTTTTGCTCTCAAGTTGCTCACAGTCCAGTGTGCCAGGTTGTATTGCACACAAAATTCAACCCAGGCTATAATATAAGATAAAGCATAGTCAGCTAGTTCACTTTTTCCCCCACCAAATTTCAAAATTTGTGCAGATAGTGATATTTTCCCACTTGTTCACCAGTGTTGCTCAGGATGAAGAACAGTACCAATACATAATGGACAGGCAATAGTATCTATTAGATAAATGAATACATCCCCACTCTCACGCCCTTGTTCAGGGTTCTACTTATATTCATCTAGACTTTACAACCTGGTCTTCCTGACTCTAATGATATCACCTTTAATCCATCCAGCATACCACAGCAAAACAAAACCATATAACTCTCCTTTAAAAAAAACCTTTCAGAAGGTTCATGATGGTGGGAGAATAGATGGACGTGTCCCGAGCCTTGTCCCTGGGAAGACAGAGAAAACAGATGAGGGTCACACTGGGAGTGTTTGTTGTTAATTTAAGGGATACTGTATTCCAGGAAAAGGTGGGAAATTGCTGGATAGGGCACGCCTGACCGGGCAACTCCCACTGCTGCTAGGTTCCCTGCCTGAGCTTGGACATGAGACCATGCCATCTTGAAGGGAAAAGCAGGTGTTTACAGAAGCCTGAAAATCTAAAGCTGTGGCACCCACTGAACAACTGTGAACCCAGAACACTGGTATCCAATTGTCACAAACACTCGGATTGAGAGGAGTTCCACACACCACATGGAAAGGTCAGATTTGGCCTGGGATAAGGTGAGGTCTCTGGCCCTGCAGAACAGAAAGGTGCGCATTGGGAGCTGGAGGACAAGGAGAAATCTTCACATAGAGAAATCCATGGCTGTTGGGCAGGACATGATCTGTGAATGTGGAAGGGGGCCCTCAGAGCTGCTGACAGAGGGAATCTCTAGAAATCAACCCATTTTGATCTGATGCAGAAGGACATCCTGGGAGTTATTAAAGTGTGCTGGCTGCTTGGACAGGAGCGGGGGAAGGGGACTGTGCAGATTTGCATTCTTTACTCTTCAGATCCTTGCTTCTGATTTCTAAGCACAATACACAGGATTACTCAGTTGGGGACACCCTGGGAGACTGCAGGGGCAAGTTGTTTTTCTGGGACCTGGGCATCGGAGCGAGGAGTAACAGTTGGAGAACCAGCTCTGGGGCAGCCCACTCCCACAAACCGGTATTGAGTGCCACAGGGAAAGCAGGATATAAATACAGGCTAGAGAGGACCTATAGTCTCGGAGGTCAATCCTGAAACACTGCCACCCAGGGGCTGACTCACAAATTGACTCATGTAATCACGAAATAATAAAGAGATTAAGACCCACCACTGGCTTAAAAACTAGTGAAATGCAGGGAACTGCAATATTGTCCTGACTGGGAAACAGGCATGCGAAACAGATAAATAGAGGAAGTGAATGACCTTCACTACTGTGCATTCTATTTTTTTTTTTATTTTTGCCTCTTTTACTTAAGAAACTATTTTTTTTTTCTTTTTTCCTCACTTGATTTTACCTTTTTAATTATTACATTTTTATTTTCAATCAGTATTATAACTACTATTATTTTAACCTTTTGGAAAAAAATGTTATTTTCTCTTTATTTTACTTTGGGATTAGAGTTCTACATTCTAATTTCATCTTTCCTTTAGCGTCATTTTACTCTATCTCAGCTCTACCTTTATGCCATCACTCTTTATGCCATCATTCCTAAGTTTTCCCTTTTTGTTGTCCTGTTTCTCTTAACCTTTTAATACTTTAGATTTTTTCTATTCTTTCTTTTTACCCCCTGTTAAAATTTCACCCCACTTATATATCTAATTTCCAATCCCCTGCTCCAAGTCCATAAACACATCTTTCTTCTCTGTCTTCACTATCCAAAAAATTGTTTTTCTTTCTGTCCTTTTGTTGTTGTTTGCTTGAATCTTGATTTTATGGATTTTTTAAATAATTTTTGTGAAATTCTTTTGCTTATTCTTCTTAATTTTTTGTTTTGTTTTGTTTTTGTTTCTTTTTAAATTCTGTCTTTCATGGACTCCCTTGATATTAGTTGTTATTTGTAGTTTGCATTAATCTCCCAGGACTTGTTGCTGGCATTTGTTCGGATTAGTGCTGTTTTATTGTAGTTTTCTCCCCATATATATAATTTGTCCCCTTTTGCTTTCTTACTCTTTCTCATTTCTCTTATTGTTTTATTTTTCTTTTTTTCTAGCTTCTCCCAGTTTCATTTAGACACTCCTTTCTATCTTCTCCTTTCCTTTCCTTTCCTTTCCTTTCCTTTCCTTTCCTTTCCTTTCCTTTCCTTTCCTTTCCTTTCCTTTTCTTTCAAATACTTCCTCATCTCCTTTGTTACATTCTCAGTTTTCAATCTGGGGATGGGAGGATGGAGTTATTTATTTATGTGCAAAATATAAAAGATAATTACAATGGCTTTTCAATACCCCATATACTTGTAGCTTCTAATTTAGCCACCTTATTCTGAAGTTAATTTCATGTGAATATGTGATAGTTTGATGAATGAGCACAAAAGTTTTATCAGAAGTTGAGGTAAGCAATAGTGACCTGTCCTTAAAGGAAAGTTCCCCTATTTTGTAAATAAATGGGGGACCAGGAGTACTGTCCCATGTGGCTCTGTTAACGGCAGAACATATCTCTGCATTTTAACTTTCTTAACTTACAAATGTAGAATCAATCTGTCTGTTTAGGATCACAAATGAGTCTGCCCATAAATATGAAGCATAGTGTGGAAAAGTCAAATATGAAGGCAATGGTTAGATAATGTGGCCAATACTATAAGGAAATTTCCATTCTCAAAAATGTCTGCATCCTCTTTTTGCCATATCGTTGGCTTTCTACCATTTTGGTACCATATGAAGAAACTTCATTAAAATATTTTGGTACTTCTGCTTTTAGTAGAACTAAAAAGCTTTTAGTAGAACTAAGAATCCATGTAGCATCCAAAGAGGGCATAAAAATGAAACATATCCTCAGGATGATACAGAACTCTTTCAGGCCCACAAAAAATTTCACTTCAGTCTGCATTTAAGTTTGGGGTTGGAGTCTACATGATTTTCTTCACTTAAAGGAGCAGATCCATGCCTATTTTCTGACTATTAACCTCTTGGCTAAAATGGCCTACTGTCCTCTTTGAGGCAGACTTCTGCAATTCTAACAGTCAGGTAGTGGAGATTTCCATGTAGAGATGGGCCTCTGCTGTTCATTGACCTTATCCTAAAAGTAAACATAGACCTCTGAGCAAACACTCTGTGGCCTGGAGCTACCCAGGGAGATAATAACTGTATCTTAAAAAGAATTTCAGACACAAGTCTGTTTATCTCATATTATTGTTATCTGTGTGCATATTTTCTCCACTAACATGTGAGCCTCTATAAGGCAAGGATTTTGATCATTATATTTTATTCTCCTTATCCAAGTTCCCATTACCATCCCCACTCCACTTCCACCATCCATCTCCTGCTCTGACACAGTGCCTTAAAGGTCTTCATAAAATTTATTGAATTAAAAATTATCTTATATCCATGTTAGTATGTTGACCAACATGAATTTTTTATAGAGTAGAATGCAATATACTAACAAGTGGCTGAATTTCCAGGAATACTTTCCAAGGCACAGACCCTAAGTAGGGTGGCTTCCAAATAACAAAATGATACTTTTTTTTCCTTTAGAACTTACACTTCATTTATTTATTGAAAACTATTAATTTAGCCACCTTGTTCTGAAATTAATCTTTGAATCTTTTCACACTCTAAATCCAAACCATCAAGGAATGCTATTGGCTTTACCCTTAAAACATGTCCAAGTTCATGCACTGGGCCTCTAGCCTATAATATATCAAATGAGTCTTCAGTAAGGATTGCACCTTAAATATATGTCATTTTCAAGTAGATTCAGATCGTATTTGTTTAGTGGATGGATGAATGATGACAAATGGAATGAAGCCATGGCATTTCCTGGATCTATACTATTGAAATATACTGTAATATGTAAAAAAGTAGGTGACACAAATGTATTCCCTCTTGAAATGCTTTTGTTGTATAAATCTTATGTAGGCAAAAAGAAAGATAGATGATAGTTAAATACTTTTTGTAAATGGTAACATCATTAGAGTCTGCCTGAGGAGAAATTATTTATGAAGATCATACTTCTGAATAAAAACAGGATTGCCTGTGTGATTTAATTCAATGAGCAATTATGGTAAAACATTAATTCAGATATTCTCATTTTCAATATATGATCTTTTAGACACAGTGGGCTAAAGCTTACTTTTGTCTAGAAAATTTCTTCTCGAGGACTTTTTAGATAATTCTTGCCACTGCCATTTGTTTGGTCATTATCCATAATTTTGTCTTATTAGGCCCCCATCCTTCTTAATCCTATTCTGCTTGTCATCATTCTAGCTACCTATCCCTTCACACAGTTTATTTGTGGTTCATTTTATCATTTTGATCACAAAGAAAAGTCTCAGAAGCCACCGTAATAATAATCCCTTAGAAGCACAGAGTACTTTGCACTTTACAAAGACTTTTTTTTTCATTTCATATGATCATTACAAAAGTTTATTTTCTCCCCATGTTATAGATATTAACATTGAAGTTCAGTGTGTTAGTCATTATTATTGCTCATAAAATGTTTTCTTTCACTTCTCCCCTCTCCCATGCAGATGCTAGAGTGGCACTTTCTGGTTTCTTTTTGGTTTTGTGGAGACAAATAACAGAAATTCACCTATGAGTGCTTATTGGAATGGCATGCACTACTTCTGGGATGGGAATTTAGTTCTTTTTTATTATTACGTTTTTATACATATCTCCCCATTGCCCCCTCCCTCCCAGGCATACCGCAACCCTCCAGTGTCTATGTTCATTGGTTATACTTATATGCATGCATACAAGTCCTTTGATTGATCTCTAGTTCTTAATGTCATACCTCCCAGAGCCTTTTCTCTTTGCCACAGTGCCTGGCAATGCCCAAGACAGTGCTACTAATAATAGTATTAACTATTGGAATTCGGGGTTGTAAGTTATTGTATACATCCTGACTGTAATAAATATAAACTTGACTATAATGCAAGTCTGCTTAACCATTCCACTTTCCACTACACTTGTGTTGCCAGAAAGCAAAAATAGCTCCCAGATAACAGAGTTAAGCATTTTTTTCTTTTTAATTTGGTTTTCCCAAGTCTCTAAATATAATATGAATCCCCAGTAAGCAAATGGTATGCAAAATTTCCCAGAATTATTTATCCATAAAAATCTAGCATTTCTTTCATAAAAATGTGCATGACTTGTATTGTTCAGAACATATTTTGGGAAGTATTGCACTAGAAGCCCTTTGCTACTATACATATACTGCTCTTCATCTTCCTGAGGTTAAAAGTTTTGATTAGAGACATGGATAGGTAAATTCGGTAGATGTCTAAAGTGACATTAGGATAATATTGAAGATCACTTACCAGCAAGATAGTCCAATTTGGGGAAGGTGGTAGCCAGGGGAGAATATATAAAGGAGCAAGAACAATACAAACTGTGGGTGCAAACACAGTGCCAACAGTGAAGGAAGAGAGAAGGTATCCTAGAGAGATATTTAACAACAGTGAAGGAGGAGAGAAGGTATCCTAGAGAGATATTTAAATAATTAACAGTAAAATGAACATCCAAAGGACATGATTGGTAGAAGAACACATAGACAGGGCAGAATGACAATCAGGCAGAAAGCGTGGGAAAGACAAGGTCAGAGACAGCCTTAAAAATATGCTGAAACCGGTTTGGCTCAGTGGATAGAGCGTCGGCCTGTGGACTGAAAGGTCCCAGGTTCGATTCCGGTCAAGGGCATGTACCTTGGTTGCAGGCACATCCCCAGTGGGTGGCGTGCAGAAGGTGGCTGACTGATGTCTCTCCCTCATCAATGTTTCTAACTCTCTTTCTCTCTGTAAAAAATCAATAAAATATATTTTTTAAAAATAGCCACGACAAAAGTAGGAAACCTCTCAGTTAGAAAACTCATGGTTAGGTACTTTGATTAGCATTTTATCACTTAAGCCTTCAGGTATTATTAGCATCTCCACTTCACAAACGAGGTACTTAGGAAGTGTTGCCCAGACATTGGGAGAGCAAATCAGGATTTGCATTCATATCAGTCTAATTTGAGTACCAGGTTTTTAGTTCCTCTGCCCTACTGCCTTCCTTTAGTTGATGAAGTCCAGTTCTTACCAAAAATACTTCCTGCTACACTGGCTTTCTTCTTTCCCAGCCTAATTGTGCAGTCTTAGTGTATTAGCAATAAAGACTCCAGAGCATTACATGTATAGGATAAAATATAGAGGACTTTTATGTTTCAATAAGTATTGTAGTTTTCTTCTCACAATTCAATCTTACAGATAAATCATCTTGTGAAATGGTGATAGTCAGTGAATGATACTTTCAAAAAGTCTTAATAAATAGAATCACTTTCTAACTTAAGGCGTCATCATTTTGATTTCAAAATGAAACTTCAGTGTGGTTATGGCAGCGGCAGAAAGTGTTTACAAACTGACATATCTTCTGTTAGTTTGGGTCATTTGTAAGTGGAGTGGTAAGTTTTAAATTGGTAAGCATCTAAAAGAAGATGACTGGCCAAGACCGGTTTGGCTCAGTGGATAGAGTGTCGGCTTGCGGACTGAAAGGTCCCAGGTTCAATTCCGGTCAGGGGCATGTACCTTGCTTGCGGGCACATCACCAGTGTGGGGCATGCAGAAGGCGGCTGATCGATGTCTCTCTCTCATTGATGCTTCTGACTTTCTATCCCTCTCCCTTCCTCTCTGTAAAAAATCAATAAAATATATTAAAAAAAATAAAAAATAAAAGAAGATGACTGACTTCACATTCAAAAAGTCTCCTTTGATTCTCACATTGCTAAAAGATTGGATTTGGACCATTAAGCTTCCTCCCTACATTTAGTTTCTGTGATTAGGTCCACCGAGATTGAGAGACATGAGTCATAAACTTTAAAACAACAAGGCCTCTGCTTCATCTATAGTTTGTTGAGTAGACGAGGATGGGAGTCAGTGTAATGGTTAACTTGAGTCACCACTGACACTTTCCCCTTTCATTACTAGTTATCCATATCCAAAATTGGTAGTGAGATACATTTTTGTACTTTTTTATTCTTAGACTTTTATGTGGTTTGGTTAGATTTCTAAAAAAAAAATTCTTGGTTGTCTTTCCAGGGCTGAAAATAAAGCTATAACAAAGGCATCAATTTACTCAGAGTTGAATCACTTGGTATTTAATGATGAAGTACTTAGAGATTGTTAAAAATGCATACAGCCTTGTATTTGTAGTGTTAGAGGTTTAAAAGTCATTAAGAAACAACATGAATAGTTTAGGTAATTAATATTTGGCTTAAAAATAAAAAAAAATCATTGCAATTATGAACATTGTGACCCATGGTAAATTGTCTATCACATTTTCTCAAGTAAACTTCACAATTCAAATGGATTTATTATGAAATAGGCCATTCATTCCTTCATTCTGCAAGCATTTGTTATTAATCACTAGTTGTCAAAAACTGTTTCAGAAACTTTCAAGGACGCATAGATAAGCAGGATCCTTCCCAGTCCTCAAAGAGCTTATAATCTAACAGAGGACTTAATAGCTTTGCACACAAAATACCATTTAATAATAGATAAATGTTGAAAATGAGTTATATAAGTAAAGTACCAAAGTAATTCAAAGAAGAGATATCTCGCTTTTATGGGGGAGGTAAGTAGAAAAAGCTTCATCTACAATCTATAATAATAAAAGTATAATATGCTAATTAGACTGGACGTCTTTCCGGATGAAGTCAGAGTTCCGAGGAAAGCCCAGGCCCCAGGTGCCAGATAGAAGCCAATGTCTGCAGCCAGCAGAAGGAAGGCCTAGTCTTGCATGAATTTTGTGCATCAGGCCTCTAGTAGAATATATAGGATTCTTAAGAACATTAATGGACAGAGAAGGCATGATCAGAAAATCAAATGTCATGAAAGATAAGGAACATTCAGGAATTGAAATTAAGATATTTTAACAACTACAAATAAATAGTGTAAGACAGTGCCTGCAAATCTATCCTTTGTGAACATCATCTGAAGATTTTGCTTAAATGCAGATGCTTCTTTTGCTTGGTTGTGGATGGGGTATACAATTCTTTTTTTCTAACCAGCTCCCAAGTGATACCCATACTGTTGGCCCATGGACCACATTTTTTTTTAAATTAATTTTTTATACATATCTCCCCATTGCCCCCCCTCCCTCCCAGGCATACCCCAACCCCCCAGTGTTATGTTCATTGGTTATGCTTATATGCATGCATACAAGTCCTTTGATTGATCTCTTATCTACCTCACCTAACTTTAATCTTCCTGCTTTAATTTCACAGTCTGTTCGAAGCTTTACTGCCTCTGTATCTATCCTTTTGGATAATAAAGAACATTATAAACTGATGGACCACATTTTGAGTATCACAGTCCTGGTCAAATATCAAGGTGTGCTTTAGCCGCCTTGTATAAGTAAAGTACCAAAGTAATTCAAGGAACAGTATGATACAGGCCATAGGGGCTGCAGGATTTCGAGGGTGAGGTCAATGAGCACTGGAATAGTTAGAGAATGTTTCATAAAAGTTGAGCTGGAAGTAGGTTGTGAGTAGTTGGTTTGGAGTTTCACAAATTGTATATTTGCTAATGCCTAGTACTACTATACTACAGGAGAAAACACTAGATTTAAAGGATTTAAGATAAGGAGAATGTCATATTGAGATTTGGAAGGCAATCATTTCAGCCTTGGAGGATGATGAAATTTTCCAAGGAGAAATCTTAAGTAGTTCTAAAAGTTTTCTGAAGGATCAAGGATGTCTTTGAAATCTGATGAACATTGTGGACTCTTTCACCCAAATGAATGCATAGATGCACATACAAACAATTTGGCATAAACATACAGAGATTTTTTCTGGAACTCTCTGAAGCTTGTCCATTTTTTCCTAAGTTTAGAAACTTTTGCTTCTAAAGAGCAAAATAAAAAGAATCTAAATACTTTGGTATACTTAAGTTCTAGGATGCATAGGAAGGAAGTTTAAGAAGGAAGCTCCAGTCAGTAAATTAGGGTGTGAGCTTGTCAAAAGATGATGGTGTCTAGACTTGGCAACTTAAGAAAATGTGGGAATTGGCCATTGTGAACATAGGAAGTCTATAAAAAAATGAAATCAAGATTTCCAATCAATATTTAATATAATACTAATGATCAAATATATGATGCTTTTGAGTTTCCAATATTTTTCTGTGCTAAGTGTTTCACAAGAATTGATCAAATATACCTGACATGACCAGTTGCAGGGCTAAATTCTTGGAATAAAATTGTGGGAATACCCTTTAATAAAAGATACACGTGGAAAAATGAATTGTATAAGTAAAGTACCAAAGTAATTCAAGGAAGAGTTATCTTACTTTATGAGAGGGTTGAGTAGAAAAACCTTCATAGAATATAAAGAGTTTTAAAAAGCATTAATGGACATGATCAAAAAGTCAAATGTCTAGTTACAATGTTCTCATGTCATTGTATGCTTGTTTTCTGCAAACACCTTTCCAATAGTGATTACTTTGCCTTTCTAGCCAAATTCTTCCTGTGGAGAGGTAGTGTTATCTATATAGCTGATCCACTGGAGACACAGCCATTGACAGTAAAATAAATTGAACACTACATCTAGCATACTTAATTCACTTAATTGAAATTACTGTGTATTCATGCATGTGAGATATAATCTCATATTTATATGTGAACACAAGCCAAGAGTGTCAGATAGAAATTTGGAATATATAAGGTTATTGGTATACTATTCAGGATAGTGATAACAATCTCACTTGAAATATATTGAGCACAGGCAGATTTTGGTCTCCTCTGTTTCCTGGTTAAGGCTCTAAAGTTCTTGAGGGGGGAGTTATTTAGATCAGGGGAAAAAAAAAGACTGATCTAGGCAAACATGGTGAGGCACACACACATTTTGCAAACAAAATATGTTATGTGTGTCTGCCAAAATTGTGAGTGTATTTGTAAGATTGAGTGATGTGTAACAATAGCCTCCAGTGTAGATAGTCTGAAATCACCCATAGAAATTGCATGATAAATCCTCTACCACAGGACCTGGTATGCACCGTAGACTTTCAAGAAGGGCACTTTCTCCTTTCTCCCTCTTAATTAGTGATTTCAGGAAACAAGTGCCGCTATTTGATGTAAAACAGATTTTTAAGACTCCATATGAATTTTATCAGCATTTGTCCACATTACAAAATGTAACACCAGATGATAGATTTTTAATTCATAAATAGATTTTTAAGACTCCATATGAATTTTATCGGCACTTGTCCACATTACAAAATGTAACACCAGATGATACATTTTGACACTGCATTTAATCTCCATTTGAGAGACAGATAATTGTAATGGGGAGTTGGCAGAGGTATGTATCTGCATTTTGAGTTGATTGTAGCATTCTGTCCCTCTTTGAAGCTCTAAAAGTCATTGCTTTCTCCTATGCTGTGAGAAAATGGCTAGACTCTCCATGATGCTAAATACTTTACCATTGTCAATTCATGCAGGACCCAAGAGCACAATAGTAAGTAATCTATGGCATTATAACAAAATAACCAAAATGATAGCATAAAAATTGGGGTCAGAGCCTATAACCACTTCACTGTGATGTCTATTGTAAGTACAACACTGTACTTACAATAGACATCACAAACAAAAACATTTGCTAAAAACTAATTTCCATTCTGAGGTTATTCTAGGAAAAGAAGGACATAAAATCCAAGGCTTAACAAAGGGCATGGACCCCAAGCCCTTGGAAATCACAAATGCCACACAGGCCAGGTGGTGCACACATGCAGAGAGCAGAAGAAATATGCTGGTCCACTTGTGAACATCCAGTCAAGCATATGGCAGGTAGGATTTCTTCATTTGGTGTCTTCCCTCATTTTTGGCATCTCACAATCAATTGATTATTTTTCAGTGATACTACGTACAGTGACTCATGTTTGTATTTGTGGTGATCTATTCAACTGTTCAGACTTATAAAAGATAGCACAGAGGCCTATTATAACTCACTTTCCTTTCTCTAGAATTTTCTAGCCTGATGACCAAATATTAAGGGGTGGTTTATGGAAATAATACTTCAATTTTTTATTTAATTGAAAGACAAACAGAAGATGGTGGCCAGCAGGGCAGTGAGGGAGAGATTGAGGAAGCAAAAGGGGAGTGTGTAGATATGTGCTCTCTCTCTCTCTCTCTCTCTCTCTCTCTGTGTGTGTGTGTGTGTGTGTGTGTGTGTGTGTGTGTGACAGTTAGATCCTGCAAGACTTTCCAGGAATGGAAGACCAGGCTGTCATAGACAGGGAGCCACTGGAACCATTGCAATTCTTCTCAGAGGCATGCTGGCACAGAGACCATGCCATCTTGAAGGGCAGAGCCACTGTAACTGGGAGCCCAGCCTCACCACCACCCAGAGTGGCTTCAGACAAAAACCCAGACACTATAGCCACTCTGGAAAAAAACCTGCTACCATAGCTGCAGACTGACAGACATGGTGTCTCAGGCTACCCCAGCATCAGACTTCTGTGTGTCCCAGAGGGCATTCTCCTCCCACCTACCTGCAATGGTGGCATAGGTCTCATGCATTCCAAGACATTCCTGATTATTGACACACATGGATCCTGCCAGGCACACATCCCAGGCACCAAGCTGGCCTCTAATTGTTGGCATGCTACTCCCACCAGATTGCAGTGGATGCATGTCTCCCAGACACCTGAGCCAGCCTTTTACTCTCTACATGCACATGTGTGCCACTCTCACTGGCCACACCTCAGAGGCACCCAAGCCAGCCCTGACTGTTAGCTTACAACTCCCTCTGTACTATGGTGGCCATGAGTCTCCCAGGCACCTGACCCAACCCCTGAGTGTTGGTGACTGTGGTTACCACAGGCCTGAAGTGGCTGCACATCTCTGGGGCACCCAAGCTGACTCCAAACTGTTTGTGGCCTTGTCCCCTGGGCATCTGAACTTGGCCCTGACTCTTGGTGAGTGTGGGATCCTATCATCTTGCAGTGGCTGTGCCTCCTAATACTATTGGTGTGCGTAACACTCATGCCAAGCCAACCATTGGAGCTCAGACCCCACACAACTTGGTGAGTGGACATTTCAGTGACAGTAAAAATGGGGAGACAAAAAAGCAACCCCCAAAGAAAAGAAAAGTAAGAATCACCTCCCTCATCAAAAAAAAAGTGGGGGGGGGGGGACTAAATGAAACAGAGTCATGCAATATGTCAGAAAAAAGAATTCAGAATAATGGTCATAAAGTACATGAACTGGATGGATGACAAAATCAACAACCTATGTAAGAATCAAGAATAAATAAAAAGTGATACAGCTACAGTTAAACACATGTTGGAAGGTTTCAAAAAGAGACTAAGAGAAGCAGAGGACCAAATTATTGAGCTAGAAAACAGGGTATAGAAACAAGCCCAATCTGAAAACAATTGGAGAAAAAAAATTAGAAAGCAGGAGGAGAGCCTAAGGGAGCTTTGGGACAACATAAAATTAAGTAACACATACAGTATTTAATATGGGTTCCGGAAGGACAAGAAGAGCAGCAATGATTAGATAACCCATTTTGAAGAAATAATAACAGAAAACTTCCCTGATATGGAAAGAAAAAAGTCATAAAAGTACAAAGAGTCCCAAACAAGTTGAATGCCAAAAGACTCACCCGGAAACAAGCTATGATTACAATGTTAACAACAAAGAGAGAATCTTAAGGGCTGCAAGAGAGACAAAGAGTTACCTATAAATGATCTCCTATTAGATTATCAAATGATTTCTCAACAGAAACGCATCAGGCCAGAAGGGAATAGTATAAAGTATACAAAATAATACAAAGCAAGTAACTGAATCTAAGAATAATCTATCCAACAAAGCTATCATTCAAAATTGAAGGGGAAATCAGAAGCTTCTCAGACAAAAAAAAAAATGTTAAGGGAGTTTTTACTATCAATCCTGCAATTCAAGAAATTGTAAAGGGACTGTTGTAATAGTAAGAAACAAACAAACCAAAAAAGGGGAGAAGGAACACAGGCAGAAAAAATAAAAATGGCTACAAATAAGTACTATCAATAATAACTGTAACCATAAACAGAAGAAATGCTCCAATCAAAAGACATATAGTAGTTGAATGGATAAGAAATTATGACCCATATATTTGCTGTCTGCAAGAGACCCACCTCAGAAAAAGAGACTCACACAGATTGAAAGTAAAAGGATGGAAAAATAGCTTTCAGGAAAATGGATATATAAAAAATAAAAGCTGAGGTAGCAATACTTATATCTGACAAAATAGACCTCAAAGTGAAGGCCATAACAAGAGATAAGGAGGCCACTTCATAATACTAAAGGATTGATACAACCAGAGGATATAACTCTAGTAAACTTATATTCACCCAATGCAGGAGGACCAAGATATATTAAAAAAATCTTCTAGAGGATATCAAGGGAGAATTTGACAGCAATTTAATCATGGCAGGGGAATTTAATACCCCACAGACATCACTGGATAAATCCTCTCAACAAAAAATCTACAAAGAAACAGCAATCCTAAATTACTCACTAGATCACTGGACTTAAATGAAAACTTCAGAACATTTCACCACACAGCCACAGAATATACATTCTTCTCAAGTGCACATCGGTTATTTTCAAAGATAGACTATTGGGTCACAGCCAAAGTCTCTCCAAATTCAAGAAGATATAAATCATATCAAGCATCTTCTCAGACCACAATGGCATAAAATTAGAAATCAACTACAATAAAGACAGTTCACTTGGAGGCACAATAGCATGCTATTAGGCAATGATTGGGTTACCAAAAAGATCAAAAAAGAAATTAAAGACATCCTAAAAATGAATAACAAGGAAAAAACAATGATACAAAACCTAAGGGACACAGTGAAAATAGTCCTGAGAGGGAAGTTATAGCTCTATATGCCTACCTCAATAAACAAGAAAAAATGGTAATAAATTATTTAACTCTACAACTGAAAGAATTAGGGAGAAATAAGAAAAGCCCAGAGTGAGCAGAAGAAAGGAGATAATAAAAATCAGAGCAGAACTAAATTACATAGAAACAAAAAAATACTAAAGATCAATGATGCCGAAACCGGTTTGGCTCAGTGAATAGAGCTTGGAGCTGCGGACTGAGGGGTCCCAGGTTCGGTTCCGG
The DNA here is from genome assembly GCA_004026805.1 of Lasiurus borealis. NCBI lineage: Eukaryota > Metazoa > Chordata > Mammalia > Chiroptera > Vespertilionidae > Lasiurus > Lasiurus borealis. Next base: position 29,425 of record PVJN01008754.1, read on the forward strand.
TCAGGGCATGTACCTTGGTTGCTGGCACATCCCCAGTAGGGGGTGTGTAGGAGGCAGCTGATCGATGCTCCTCTCTCATAGATGTTTCTAGCTCTCTATCTCTTTCCCTTCCTCTCTGTAAAAAGTCCATAAAATATATTTAAAAAAAAAATCAATTAAACCAAGAGCTGGTTCTTTGATAGGATAAATAAGATTAATGAACCTCTAGCCAGGCTTATAAGAAACAAAGAGAGAGGACCCAAATAAACAAAATCAGAAATAAAAGAGGCAAAATAACAACAGACCCCACAAAAAAATACAAAGGATTACAAGAAAAAAAAAAATACTATGAAGAACTCTATTCAAACAAACTAAACAACCTAGAGGAAATGGACATATTTGTAGAAAAATACGACCTTCCAAAATTCAATCAAGAAGACTCAAAAAATATCAACAGGCTGATAACTAAGGACAAATTGAAGCAGTCATCAAAAAACTCCCAGCTGTTTCCAAATTGTAGCTATTGTAAATTGTACTGCTATGAACATAGGGGTGCATAAATCCTTTCTAATTGGTGTTTGTAATTTCTTAGGATAAATTCCTAAGAGTGGGATTGCTGGGTCAAATGGGAGATCCATTTTTAGTTTTTTAAGAAAACTCCATACTGTTCTCCACAGTGGCTGCACCAGTCTGCATTCCCACCAACAGTGAACAAGGGTTCCTTTTTCTCTGCATCCTCACCAGCCAACACTTGTCATTTGTTGATTTGTTGATGATTGCCATTCTGACAGGTGTGATATGGTATCACATTGTCGTTTTGATTTGCATTTCTTAGATAATTAGTGATTGCAGAAACTGGTTTGGCTCAGTGGATAGAGCATCAGCCTGTGTATTGAAAGGTCCCAGGTTCAATTCTAGTCATATGCATGTATCTTGGTTGGGGCGCATCCCCTGAGGGTGGAGGGGGGGGCGTGAACTAGGCAGCTGATCAATGTTTCTCTCTCATTGATGTTTCTAACTCTCTATCCCTCTCCCTTCCTCTCTGTAAAAAACAAAACATTAGATATAGATGTAGATGTAGATGTAGATATAGATATAGATATATAGATATAGATATAGATATAGATATAGATATAGATATAGATATAGATATAGATATAGATATATAGATATAGATATGTATATAAACTCCCAGCAAACAAAAGCCCTGAGCCAGATGGCTTCATAGGAGAGTTTTACCAAACATTCAAAGAACTAAAGCCTGTACTTCTTCAACTATTTCACAAAATTTAGGAGGAGGGCACACTTCCAAGCTCTTTATCAGAAGCCAGCATTACCCTAATTTCAAAACCAGATAAAGACACCACAAAGAAAGAGAACCACAGGCAAATATCCCTGTTGAACATAGATGCTAAAATCCTCAACAAAAATTCTAGCAAATCAGATCCAGCATTACATTAGATAGATCATACACTATGACCAAGTGGGATTTATTCCAGCTATACAAGGCTGGTACAATATTGGCAAATTAATTAATATGACAGATCACATAAAAAATTGATGGACGGAAATCACATAATCATATCAATTGATACAGAAAAACTATCTGGCAAATTCCAACACCCTTTCCTAATAAAACTTCTCAGCAATGTGAGAATTGAGGGATCATACCTCAACATAATAAGAGGATTATATGACAAACCTACAACCAACATCATACTCAATGGGCAAAAGGTAAAATTATTTCCCCTAAGAACAGGAACAAGACAAGGATGCCCCCTCTCAACACTCCTGTTCAACATAGTATCGGAACTACTAGCCATTGCAATCAGACAAGAAGAAAAAATAAAAGGCATCCAAATTGAAAAAGAAGAAGTAAAATTGTTATTATTCAAAGGTGACATAATATTGTATATGGAAAACTTTAAAGACTCAGTCCAAAAACTAATAGACTTAATAAATGAATTTGGCAATGTAGCAGGATACAAAATTAACACCCAGAAATCTGTGACTTTTTTATAAAGCAACAAAGAGCTCATAGAAAGAGAAGCTAAAGAGACAATCCCATTCACCATTGCAATAAAACAATTAAGATATCTAAGAATAAATTTAACCAAGGAGGTAAAGTACATGTACTCAGAAAATTACAGGACACTGATAAAAGACATAGAGGACATGAACATACAATGGAGCCAAGACAGCCTCTTCAATAAATGGTGTTGGGAAAATTGGACAGATACCTGCAAAAAAATGAAACTGTACCACCAACTTACACCATATACAAAAATAAACTCCAAATGGATACAGGACTTACACATAAGACGGAAAACCATAAAAATACTAGAGGAATCCACAGGCAGCACAATCTCAGAAAAATGCTGAAAGAACTTCTTCACTAATACTGCTCCAAAGGCAATGGAAGCTAAAGAAAAAATAAAGGAATGGGACTACATCAAAATAAAAAGCTTTTGTACAGCAAAAGAAACCATCAACAAAACAACAAGAAAGACCACTGCCTGGGAGAACATATTTGCAAATATTATCACTTATAAAGTTTTAATATCCAACATCTACAGCCAACTCATTCAACTTATTAAAAGGAAGATAAATGATCCAATAAAAAAAAATGGGCAATGGACCTAAATAGAACCTTTTTGAAAGACAACAGAAGGAAGGCCAACAGACACATGAAAACATGTTCAAAGTCACTAATTATCCGAGAGATGCAAATCAAAACGACAAAGTGATACCATATCACACCTGTCAGAATGGCAATCATCAACAAATCAACAAATGACAAGTGTTGGTAAGGATGTGGAGAAAAAGGAACCCTTGTTCACTGTTGGTGGGAATGCAGATTGGTGCAGCCACTGTGGAGAACAGTATGGAGTTTCCTCAAAAAACTACAAATGGAACTCCCATTTGACCCAGCAATCCCACTCTTAGGAATTTATCCTAAGAAATCACAAACACCAATTAGAAAGGATTTATGCACCCCTATGTTCATAGTAGTGCAACTTACAATACCTACAATTTGGAAACAGCCTAGGGGGCCGTCAGCAGATGAGTGGATCAGAAAACTATGGTGCATCTACACAATGGAATTCCATGCTGCCATTAAAAAGAAGGAATTCTTTTTAAAAAAAAATATTTTTATTTATTTATTTATTTTAATTTTTAAAAAATATATTTTATTGATTTTTTACAGAGAGGAAGGGAGAGGGACAGAGAGCTAGAAACATCGATGAGAGAGAGACATCAATTGGCCACTTCCTGCACACTCCCTACTGGGGATGTGCTCACAATCAGGATACATGTCCTTGAGTGGAATTGAACCCAGGACCTTTCAGTCCACAGGCCAAAGCCTTATCCACTGAGCCAAATTGGTTTTGGCAAAAAAGAAGGAATTCTTACCATTTGCAGCAACTTGGATGGAATTGGAGAGCCTTATGCTTAGTGAAATAAGCCAGTCAATGAAGGAGGAACACCACATGCTCTCACTCATTTGTGGATAATAAAGAACATTATAAACTGATGTACAAAAGGATAGATACAGAGGCAGTAAAGCATCTAACAAACTGTCAAATTACAGCAGGAAGATTAAGGAGAGGTAGGGTAGATAAGTGATCAACCAAAGGACTTGTATGCATGCATATAAGCATAACCAATCAACACAAGGGGGGTTGGGGTATGCCTGGGAGGTGGGGCAATGGGAAGATATATGTAACACAATAAAAAAATTAAAAAGACATAGAGGAAGATATAAACAAATGGAAAAATATACCCTGTTCATGGATTGGTAGAATGAACATCATTAAAATGTCCATACTACATAAGGAAATCTATAGATTGAATGCAATCTCCATTAAAATACCAAGGGCATTCTTCAAAGACCTAGAAGAAACTCTCCAAAAATTCATCTGGAACAACAACTACAACAAAAAAGACTTCAAATAGCTATAGCAATCTTGAGAAAAAACAAAGTTGGATGAACCACAATGCCAGATATCAAGCTATACTACAAAGGCACTGTTCACAAAACAGCCTGTACTGGCATAAAAATAGACTTACAAAACAGTGGAACAGAACAGAGAATCCAGAAATTGACCCAAGCCATTATGTTCAGTTAATATTTGACAAAGGAAGCAAGAGCATACAAACAAGTCAAAACAGTTTATTTAATAAGTGGTTTGGGGAAAATTGGTCAAATACATGCAAAAAAAATGAAACTATGCACTAACTTACAACATACACACATATAAACTCAAAATGGATAAAGGACTTAAATGTAACATCAGAAACCATAAAATATTAGAAGAAGCCATAAGCAGCAAAATAGTGGACATGTGTCACAGCAACATATATACTGACACAACTCTTAGGGCAATGGAAACTGAGGAGAAAATAACACTACGTCAAAATAAAAAGCTTCTGCACAACAAAATAAACCATCAACAAAACAACAAGAAAGCCCACTGCATGGGAGATCATATTTCCAATGTTCTCTCTGATAAGGTTTCAATCTCCAAATTTGTAGGGAACTCTGACAACTCAACAAACTGAACATAAACAATCCAATAAAAAAAATGGGCAAAAGTCCTAAATAGCCACTTTTTGAAAGATGTCAAATTCCATGCCCCCGCCCCCCACCAAAAAAAGAGCATTTGCAGGAAGTTTAAATTCATTACTTTTTTTGAAGAAAAAGTTATCCTATGCTTTGGGAAGCTTATGGTAAACATGCCCCATCTCAGGATATTTGTGAATGCTGGTTTAAATGCTTTAAAAGTGACGATTTTGATGTGAAAGACAAAGAATGTCCAGGTTAAGCAAAAAACTTTGAAGACCAACAATTACAAGCATTATTGAATGAAGATGCATGCCAAACTCATAAACAATTTACAGAAAGATTAGAGGTTGTTCAGCAAACAATTCCTGATCATTTTTAAAGGAATGGGAAGGATGTTAAAGGAAGAAAGTGGTGCCACATCAACTGAACAAAAGACAAATGGGAAACTGAAAAGTCAGCAGTAAAATGTTGCTTCAACAGCCTAAAAGTCTTTTTTTTTTGCATTGAATTGTGAATGCTGATGAAAAGTGGATTTATTTTGAGAATCCCAAATGCACAAAATCATGAGTTTATCCATCAACATTGACTGCAAGGCCAAATCCCTTCAGAAAGAACACAATGCTCTACATTTGGTAGGATCAGGAAGGTGTAGTGTATTATGAGCTTCTAAGCCAGGTGAAACATTTAATACTGATCAATACTGACAGCAAATAATCAATTTGAACCACTCTGATTGTGAAACGACCAGAATGTGCCAGAAGACACAGCAAAATAATTTTGCTTCATGATAATGCACCATCACACACTTCAAAGCCAGTTAAATATACATTAAAAGATCTTGCTTGGGAAGTATTAACCCACCCGCTGTATTCACCAGACCTTGCTCCTTCAGGTTGCTACTTGTTTCAATCAATAGCACATGCACTTTCTAAGCAGCACTTCAAAACGTATGAAGAAGTGGAAAATTGGGTCTCGGAATGATTTGCCTCAAAACAAATTTCTATTGGGACAGTATCCACAAATTACCTGAAAGATGAGGGAAATGTTTAGCTAGCCATGAGCATTCCTTTGAATAAAGCACTATTGATGTTTCTCTTGAAATTATCGTGTTTTCTTTGATTACAAAATCCTCATTATTAACGGGTACACCTAGTAAACATTAGTTGCTGTTGCTGTTAGGTGGGGGGAGAAATGAGAGGGGAAGAGAGGCAGAATCCACCACAACCCCCAGCTCTGAGGTTGGAGGCAGGAGGAGAATAGAATTATAGGAACTAAAGGCAATTTCCGGGGTTCCTAAAACAGATGTGACTTGTGCTGCACTTTTCAGGTGGTGGACTGGGAAGTAGCAAGCCTAAGAGTTATGTCTTTCTAATCCAAGCTTGGCTCAGGAACAAGAGATTAGATATAAGTAGGGTTACCCCTAGGATATACAGAAACAACCTCATAGCAGCAAGAAAGAGCAGCTGAGGTGGAGTCTGGAGGTGAGAAAAAGAGAGCATAGAGAGGGCCCGTAGTAGGGTGTGTGGGATAGAGCAGTGGCAACTTGTATGGATGCCAGCATAGAGGACGGTGCATGCTGAGGACAAGATGCACTTCACCCTGGACTCACAGCAGTAATTGAGTAGAGAGAGAATCACTTAGCTGACTGATATAATGAGTTGAGTCTGCCACCTAGCAAAATGTGGACCAGAAAAAGGAATTACAGTGGTACCTCGAGATACGAGTGACCTAACATACGAGATTTTTGAGATACAAGCCATCGAGCGAGCGATTTTTGCTTTGAAATACGAGCAACATTTGAGATAGGAGTAATCGCGCGAATCTGCCGGCTGCACACGACCCACCAGTTTACCGAGACTCAAGTGTCTCATAGTTCCCACGCCTCAAGGTTACAGAACGAATTAAACTCGTATCTCGAGGTACCATTGTAGTTTTTTTTTAAATAGAAAAAGGCCAACCATTTGCACTCCTGCATTTAAGATCTGAGATTTATACCTAACACACATGTTTAGTTCTGTTAATAGTCACAGCTATAGTAATCACTAGGTATTACTTTCCTCCCTGTATAAGTGCAGAATGTAAAGTTGAGAATGGTAAGTAATTTATGTAAGATCACATGGCTAGCAATTAATAGTGCTATAATTCCAACCAGATTTCTGGGTCCGAAGACCTAGAAGGACTTTGCAAAACTAAACCTCAATTAAGTAGATCTTAAATGATAGAAAAAATGTTATATATCTTCTGCTGAGTCTTCTCGTCTGTCCAAGACTTAAGTATGTCCATTTTGGAGTCAGAATGAACTTTCCAGCCCTGCTAGCCTTTCAATACTCACCTGGGATATTTCCCAGAACAAAACAATCCAGGGTCATTTCATTGTCAGAAAAGAAGGTAGAAAACACTCTTTAGAGCTCTTTCACATTGTGTTATTTCTTACTATATAAAATAAACATGTCAGCCATCAAACCCTCAATGACAAGAAATTTCCAAGAACTTCTTAGATACTGGTTTTGAAAGAAGACATAATTCAAAGATTGGTGTGTCATTGGAACAAAGATACCTGAAGTCCTTAAGCCTGGAATTGTTTTGGAAGCTAAGCTCTATGATGCCTTCTGATTCAGACAGTGCCTTTAATTGACTTAAATTGCTATTGGCTAATTTACCGTGCCTTGGTAAATTCAATATTGTGCCTTCTTGAATAAAGTTTCTGATGATTTTACATATTAAAATGCATACAAATGATAGCACAGAAGGTTAATTAAAAGAGATTCAAACTAGAGAGAAGAAAATTCAAGCTAACACTTACCCAGAAATAAAGGAAATCCCTGTTTAAGCATTCACCCTGATAATTTTGGGTCATGTTAGAATGGAACCCTGGAGATGCATTGCAAGCATTGGTGGGTATGACTACATTGAAGTTTTGGTTATCTGAAATTGAAAAAGCCCCTGGTAGAGAGCCATTATCTGAGTTGAGCTTTACACAGCTATTTAAGCCACGGAATTTAAATGCTATATAGGAATACACATAATACATGATGTGCTTTTACTTGTAAAAATACTCCCTACTTATGCAAAGAATATTGAATCTTATTTCCTTCTTATGTTTGAAATTCTGGCTGAGCTTATTTAAATCCTCATTGACTACCTTTAAGCACTAAATCATTTGGATGCCTAATGCTAATGGTACTGTTCAGTTTTATTGATGCTTTTGGTTTCACTTTGCTTCTTAGGATATTTTTAGTTATAAATGACAATAAGCAAAATAGTACAATGAGGTATTTATATCCATAGAGAAATATCATGTTGTGCTTTCTGTAGATGATAATACTAGTACTCTCCCCACAGGTACAAAGATACAAGACTGAATGGTCATAACTCTTGCTTTCTAAATATATTATAATAAAGTAAACTCTAAATTATCCACATAGATCTTATCTGCTATCTGACTTGTTTGCATTAATTTTAATGCGTATATCAGTTTCTTACATCCCCATTCAACCTTCTTCCAGACCATCTCTTTCCATTGACTAGGATTATTTACATTCCTATTTGTTGGTAATATTGACTAAACTTAAAAATGTGTTTTTTTTAAATTAGGAAAATAATGTAAATTAAAATGCAGAATGTTCTAAGCTAATACAGTACACTTCCAAAGCCAAATAGAAATGACTTGAGGTCTTTTGGACATTCTGAGTTATTTTTTACTACAATTTTTGTCTACTTTATAAGTTACCCAGAGTTGGTGTTGAATCATACATGGATGAGCAGACTTAAGCCAAGGAGCATGCACATCTTCCATATGGAATTGTCATAAAAATTACCCACCTGATGTTGAAACTGAAAATAAGAGGCCAACTTTGCTGGAAAATAGAACTAATGTGAAGGTAAAAGATCAGAGGATAGAAAAGTTGACCTCCATTTTCTTATTATTCTCATACTACTCATTGTTATATTTTTCAAATAAAAAAATAGCTATTGGATATAGAGATTTGAGTGAAATTCACTAAAAATTACATTCTATGGAGCAAATAAAAAGAATATTCCTGTACATGTGCACATGTTGACATTGCTCTGATAATTGGAAACAGTGAATCAAGCAAACTGTGTTTTTACCAGGGCAAATCTAGTAAACCTTTCTACAGATATCTGTGAAAATGTCAAATACATTTTCTCTGATTCTTTTTAAATAGAAAAGAGAACCTGTGTATTTGAGAAAATACTGATAAGAACATGCTATTATTGCCCAAGTTACCATTAAGCCTTTAAAAATTTTTTTTCTTGGAAATGAAACATCATGTTTTATAAAATTTATACACATTTAACATACAACAAGGTCATGCTCATCCAAGAGAAACTGAAACTAATTATGGTTGTACACTTCAGTTAAATTCATTCTTACCTTTTTACTTCCTTTTCTAGTAGTTCATTTTAAAAAATCTCAGTAAATACCTTTCAGGAGTATCTCATTTGAATTCTTTCATTGCCTGATATTAATTTTATAGGTCTTTCATTGATGCTTTTGGTTTCACTCTGTTATTATTAAGGAGAATACAAAAGAACAGTAGAGTCTGTTTTTTTCTATCTTGGTTTCACCTGACTTTACATAACTACATGACTGAAATATCAGGGTTTTATATTCTTGCATTATCTGTTGATCTTCCTTTTATAGTTTAATATTATTATGATTGTGCTGTTGGTAAATCAGCTCTTGCTTTTGATTTTCCTATAACTAAACTGTCTACTTTATGTCCAACAGGTAAAGAATGAGAGCTAGCACAAAAATGATAATACATTTTCTTTACTGACAAAAACAGTGGGCCCAATCATTTGATTTTGAATTGATTCTCTTGAAATATTGGTCCCAGATTGAGTACAGGGTCAAACTTCAAATTTATTTATCATGATAGGGAAGTACGCTAGCTAGAAGCACAACATTTAAAAAACCTGAACCAGAAGAAACCAAGATGGTAGCATAGGTAAATACCTGAAATTTCTGCCTCACACAACCACTTCAAAACTACAACTAAAAGACAAAACAGACATCTTCCAGAACCATATAAAGGCTGGCTGAGTGGAAATTCTACAACTATAAGGAAAGACAAAAGCACATTGAGACTCAGAGGAGGTACGGAAGTAAAGTGCAAAGCTGGGAATCATCTGAGCACCTCCAAATTCCAAACAAAGAAGAGGAATATGCAGATCTCTCCATAGCCCCTGCTGGGTGGCCTCAGGCAGAGGCAAAATTAGCACCTCCTTAGAGATCCAAGAGCCAGTGTACCTAGTGGTCAGAGTGGGACCATCCAGATTACAACTCCACAGATACATAAGAGACACACTCAGGGGGAAGACTCAGTGAGCATCAAAGCCTCACTGAAGCAAGTCCTGCCCCATAAGGGTGTCTCCAGCACAGAAGTTCTCCCATTGTAGACACAGCTGATTCTCACAGCCAATTGGCCTGGAGGCCAATTTTTCCCAGTGATACCAACAACAATAAAGGCTTAACTACAAAAAGCCTGTGCACACAGCCCATAAAGGGGTGCACCAAGAGTGTCCACCTCAGATAACTGGGGAGGCTGAGCCACTGGGCCCTATAGGACACCTAGCACAAACTCACTCTATCAACACAGGGAAGCAGCCAAAATGCGAAGACAAAGAAAGAGGTTACAAATGACAGAAATAAAGGAAAACTAACTACTGGATATGGAGTTCAAAACCATGGTTATAAGGTTTTTCAAGAATTTTCTATAAACTGAAGATAAATTTAGTGAGACCCTTGGGGATATGAAAAAGGACCAACTAGAAATTAAGCATACACTGACTGAAATAAAAAATAATAATAATATATAGAGACCCAACAGCAGACTAGAGTTTCACAAGAAACAAGTCAAAGATTTGAAATACAAAGAAAGAAAGAAAGAAAGAAACAAACAAACAAACAAAAAACCCAAGTGGAAAAGCAAAAATTAAAAAAGAATCCAAAAATATGAAGATAGTGTAAGAAACATCTGGCACAACTTCAAGAGTACCAATGTCGTAATTGTTGGGGTGCCAGAAGAAGAGGGAGAGAAAGATATTGAAAATATATTTGAAAAAATAATCACAGAAAACTTCCCCTACCTGGTGAAAGAAATAGACTTACAAGTCCAAGAAGTGCAGAGAACTCCAAACAAAAGGAATCCAAAGAGGATCACACCAAGACACATCATAATTAAAATGCCAAAAGAAAAAGACAAAGAGAGAATATTAAAAGAACCAAGCGAAAAACAGTTAATTACCTACAAGGGAGTACCATTACAATTGTCAGCTGATTTCTCAATAGAAACTATGCAGGCCAGAAGGGAGTTGGGAGAACTATTCAAAGTGATGAATAGCAAGAACCTACAACCAAGATTATTCTACCCAGCAAAGCTATCATTCAGAACTGAGGGTCAGATAAGGAGTATCACAGATAAGAAAAAGCTAAAGGAGTTAATCATTGCCAAATCAGTATTATATGAAATGCTCTATTCTTTAAGAAGAGGAAGAAGAAGAAAAAGGTAAAGATGAAAATTATGAACAACACATACATATCTATCAACAAGTGAATCTAAAAACAAGTGAATAAAACATCTGATGAACAAAATAAACTGGTGAATATAATAGAATGGGAGGCATAGAAAGGTAGTGGACTGATGATTATCAGTGGGAAAACGGTGTAGGGGATACGGGAAGAGACTGGACAAAAATTGTACATCTATGGACGAGGACAGTGTGGAGGTTAAGAGCAGAGGGTGGGGTTGGAACCGGGTGGAGGGAAGATATGGGGGTGAAATGATGAACAACTGTAATAACCTAAACAATAAGATTTATTAAAAAATGAAAAATAAAAAATAAAATAAATAAAAACCTGAACAACAAAACAGTCCAGGAAACAGCCTGGAAGAGTGAAAAGAGGACTCAGGAAAGCTGGACCAACCCTCATTGCTTCCACTAAGAAGTCAGAGGACTTTCAACAAATCACTTCCTCATTCTGAGCTCATGTTACTCATCTGCAAAGTAGGGACAATAATGCACCTCCTATTTTCTCCTGAGGATAAAATGTACATGTTTTGCAAACGATCAAATACCAGAAACTTGCATTGGAGTTTTATTATTGAGAAAAGGTTATTCTTCTAAGATAACAAAATAATGATTGGTGTTTATGTCATATTTAACATATGATTTGTTGTTTAATAACTATAGAATGCATATATTCCACTAGGATGCCAACTGTCACAGTTTACCATGAAATCAAAACAGATCAATATAGAGATGGATCATATTGTAGGACTAGTGGAAGGATTTTTTAAGTATTTTATGTTAATGTTTATGCCTAAATCAGTTTTCATACCCAATTTTTTTTTAGTTAGAAATTTATGAACAGAGGTTTGCTTTCCTTGAGCTTCTAAATTCCATTTGGATGCACTTTTGTTCTCCAATCCAAATTTCCTCATTTTGAAAGCTTATAAGCCTTTACAATTTAGTGTCTAGAACAGGTAGCATGTTCTAGGTATTTATCTATTGGTGATATTCAAGAAGGAACTAAGTGATTTTCTGTAATAATTTTTTTCAGTGACACATTGTCACAATGACATTCTTAATCTCTTAATCCGTTGGGTCAGATAATATCACTGTCTCTACACACTGTGCCTTGCATGCAAACTCCCCACACTTGGCTTTGAACAGCCCACACTATTTTTCCAAACTTACATACATTCAACTGTGGCTTTCTACCTCCTCCTTAACCCACATTAGTCATAAATGCAGCAGAGTGGTCAGAATCTGAAAAAATTTGTAACTCTATATCGTAATTATAGTGTTAGTGATAATTTCTATTATTTAGGAAGCTATTGAACCGGAGGTATCCACGAATATCTTTTCTAGAACCACTAGTGGCAACTATTTTGGAAACATTAGAAGGCATTGTTGGGTGACACATTCAATAACCATTTTCAGCTTCCTTCTGTGTGCTGCTTATAGATTCTGGATAGCTAGGTGCTTGGCCACGTGATCCACCTAGCTCTGGACAATGAGACATAAGGGGAAATCTGTTGTAGGACTTGAGAAATGTTTGTGGTTTCAGAACAATAGGGAACATGTGGCTTCTGTTTTTCATTCTTTCTGCTAAAATGCAGACAAAATTTCTGCCACTATCGAAGCCTTCTTGTGAGTATGAAGTGATAAGACTTTACCACCATCATCCCTACTCACAAAAGTCAAAACTTTGAGTGTAGCAGAGATGCAGAAAGTACCTACGTCCTCCAGAACAATGTCAGGCTATCTCCCCAAATATGAAACTGTCTTCTTTAATTTCTTCTTCTTCTTTTTTAATTAACACCATGTTCATTATTTTTAAAAATATATTTATCGATTTCAGAGAGGAAATGAGAAGGAGAGAGAGAAACATCAATGATGAAAAAATAATAATAATTGATCAGGTGCCTTCTGTACGCCCTCTACTGGGGATCAAGCCTCCAACCGGGTTGGATGCCCATAACCCAAATCAAACCAGGACCTTTCAGTCTGCAGGCTGACACTCTATCCACTGAGCCAAACCAATTAGGACTCTTCCTTTAAGTTAACAGAAAATATACTTTTAATTTCAATTAATATTCATTATGTGTTAGTTACTTTAAAAGATGACCAAAGTAATTCCCAGTGAATGTATAACATAAATCTGCATGACAGTTTCAGCAAAGTAGAGACACTTTTCTTTGCAAACATCCATTACTTCTATCCCTTGAGTTTACAAAGAATCTTTATAAATTATATTTGGAGGAAAAATTTTACAGTAGATTTTTTAAATTAGATATTCATTTTTATATTTATAAATTGAATTGTCCATTGCTAATGGTCAGCCTTCCCATCCTAAATTTAAATTATTATACTATATTCTCCATTGAATTATGGCAACAAAGCTGTTGTTTACTCCCGTCTACAAACTTAAGTTAGTTTTTTTCAACTTAGAATTTAAAAAAATCCTTAAATATCCTCTTAAAGATAAATGCAGACACCAGATAGTTGATAATGATTATAGAATAACTACTTGCCTCTTAATATATACTACCAAAATATTTTTTAAAGAAGTAAAAGGGGGCTCTACATGAAACTCAGGCTCTCAGAATAACTTGAAGACAGAGAATGTCAAACCAACGCCCAGATTGTGGTCTCTCGTGGTCCTGCCACATGTCTCCCCTGTTTTAAGGCTTTGTGGCAAATAAAGATAGGCCAAGAAAAACTTATGAAATTACAGAACAGAGAAGTTGGCAAAAGGTCCTAAGTTTATTTTAAATCTGCTTCTAGAAAGACTGAGTCTATGTTAAGTCTGAAAATACTAAACGGTAAAGTTTCTACGAAGATTAGAGTATGAACTATAAGGAGAGAACTTCGAATTATATATGATTTAAAGGGGTACGCATGGTTTGAAATGGTTAAGTCTTATTTAAACAGGCAGGCAGGGTGTAAAAGAACAGGCATGATAAAAACAAAGAGCTTTCAAAACAACATAGCTTTTGGGAAAAGAAAAAACATAACAAGAAGGAAAATGATATGCCATTTGGGTTGTCAAGAAGAATACAAACAAAAATAGGGAAATTTTAAGGCCCTTTAAGACAAAAGTGAGTGGCAAATTCTAAAAACTATCAACCCCCATTGCCACTACCAAATTACTTGGGCTTTGCCATAATGATAGTATATCCTGCCTGTAGTAAGTAGGCTTGGGGTACCCTACAAATAACATAGAGTGGGTTGCTTAAACAGAATACATTTATTTTCTTACATTTTGAGAGGCTCAAAAATTCAAGATCATGTCATTCAGGGTTCAATTCCTTGTGAGGACTTTCTTGATGGCTTCAAATCAACTGCCTTCTGTCTATATCCTCATATGACTATTCCTCCATGGATGCATATGGAGAAAGAGGGAAACCTCTTCCTTTTCTTTTTTTCCTTTCATTTTTGATTAATGTATTACATGTGTACATATCTTCTCATTGCCCCCCAACCCCACTCCCATGCAAGTCCTCACCCCCAGTGTCTTGTATTTTTGGTTATGGTTATATGCATGTATACAAGTCCTTCGGTTGATCTCTTATCTACCTCACCTCTTGCTAACCTTCCCACTGTATGACTGATGCTTTACTGTCTCTGTATTTATTTTTTGTTCATCAGTTTTTAATGTTCTTTATTTTTCATAAATGAATGAGATCATGTGGTATTTTTCTGTCATTGACTGGCTTATTTCACTTAGCATAATACTCTCTAGTACCATCCATGTTGCTGCAAATGGTAAGAATTCTTTTTTATGGCAGCATAGTATTTCATTGCGTAGATGTTCCATAGTTTTCAGATCAGTCATCTGCTGATGGGCACTTAGGCTGTTTACAAATCTTAGCTATTGTACATTATGCTGCTATGAACATAGAGGTGCATATATCCTTTCTGGTTGGTGTTTCTAGTTTCTTAGGATATATTCCTAAGAGTGGGATTACTGGGACAAATGGGAGTTCCATTTTTAGTTTTTTAAGGAAACTCCATACTATTATCCACAGTGGCTGCATCAGTCTGCATTTCCACATGCAGTGCATGAGGGTTGCTTTTTCTCTTCATCCTGGCAAACACTTGGCTTTGTTGATTTGTTGATGATTGCCATTCTGACAGGTGTGAGATGGTATGATATTGTCATTTTGATTTGTGTCTCTCAGATAATTAGTGACTTTGAGCATGTTTTCAAGAGTCTCACAGCCTTCCTTCTGTTTTATTTTGAAAAGATTCTATTTAGGCCTGTTGCCCATTTTTTATTGGATCACTTATCTTCCTTTAATTAAGTTGTATAAGTTGCCTATAGATGTTAGAGATTAAGCCTTTATCAGTGCTAACATTTGCAAATATGTTCTTCCTTACAGTGGGTGTTCTTGTTGTTATGTTGATGGTTTCTTTTGCTGTGCAAAAGCTTTTTATTTTGATGTAGTCACATTTTATTTTATTTTTTCTTTAGTTTCCATTGCCCTAGGAATGGTATCAGTGAAGAAGTTCCTTCAGCATATGTCTGAGATTTTGCTGCTTGTGGATTCCTCCAGTACTTTTATAGTTTCCTGTATTATGTTTAAGTCCTGTATCCATTTTGAGTTTATATTTGTGTATGGTGTAAGTTAGTGGACTACTTTCATTTTTTTGCATGTATCTGTTCAATTTTCCCAACACCATTTATTGAAGAGGCTATCTTGGCTCCATTGTATGTTCATGCTTCCTTTGTCAAATATTAATTGAGCATAGTGGTTTGGGTGGATATCTGGATTCTCTATTCTATTCCACTGGACTATATGTCTGTCCTTGTGCCAGTACCAGGATGTTTTAAGGCTTTGTAATAAACCTTGAAATCTGCTATTGAGATCTCACCTACTTTATTCTTCTTTCTCAGAATTGCTGTGTCTCTTCGAGGTCTTTTTTTTTTTGTTACAGATGAATCTTTAGAGAGTTCTTTCTAGGTCTATGAAATATAACATTGGTATTTTAGTGCATTGAATCTATAGATTGCTTTGGGTAGTATGGACATTTTAATGATGTTGATTCTCCCAATCCATTAGCAAAGGTATCTCTTCCATCTTTTTAGGTCTTCCTCACTTTTTTCAGTGCCCTGTAGTTTGCTGTGTATAGGTCTTTTACCTCCTTAATTAAGTTTATTTCTAGGTATCTTAATTTTTTTGGTGCTATGGTAAATGCGATTGCTTTTTCAGTCCCTCTTTCTGTAAGTTCACTATTGGTGTACAGAAATGCCATATATTTATTGGCATTAATTTTGTTTCCTGCTACATTGACTAATTAATTTATTAAGTCTATTAGTTTTTTTGATAGAATCTTTAGGTTTGTTTAAAAACAGTATCATGCCATCTGCAAATAAGGACAGCTTTACTTCTTCTTTTCTGATTTGGATGCCTTTTCTTCTTCTTGTCTACTTATAATGGGTAATACTTCCAGTACTATGTAGAACAGGAGTGGTGAGAGTGGGCTTCCCTGTATTGTTACTGTTCTTAGGGGAAATGGTTTCAGTTTTTGCCCATTGAGTATGATGTTAGCTGTGGGTTTATCATGCATTGCTTTCATGATGTTGAGGTATGATCCTTCTATTCCCACCTTGCTGAGAGTTTTTATCAAGAAAGGGTATTAGATTTTGTCAAATGGTTTTTCTACATTAATTGATATGACTATGTGATTTTTATCTCTCAATTTGTTTATGTGTTGGATCATGTGTGTTGATTTGCCGATATTGCACCATCCTTGCATTTTGGGATAAATAGTACTTGGTCATGTGTTATATTTCTGGTGTACTGGTGGATTTTGCTAGAATTTTTTTTTAAGGATTTTGGCATCTATGTTCATGAGGGATATTGGCCAATAATTCTTTTTCCTTGTGTTTTCTTTATCTGGTTTTGGTATTAGGGTGATGCTGGCTTCATAGCAGGTGTTTGGAAGTGTTCCTTCTTCTTGAATGTTTTTGAATAGTCTGAGGAGGATAGGTTTTAATTCTTTCTTGAATATTTGGTAAAACTCTCCTGTGTAGCCATCTGGTCCCAGGCTTTTGTTTGCTGGAAGCTTTTAGATGACTACTTCAATTTCTTCCATAGTTATTGTACTATTGAGCTCTTTAGATTCTTTCTTATTGAGTTTTGGAAGGTTATATTTCTCTAGGAATATGTCCATTTCTTGCAGGTTGTCCAATTTGTTGGAATAGTGTTTTTCATAGTATGTTTTAACAGTCCTTTATATTTTAGCAGGGTCTGTTGTTATTTCTTCTCTTTCATTTCTGATTTTGTTTATTTGGGTCTTCTCTCTTTGCTTCTTGGTGAGCCTGGCTAGAAGTCCATGAATCTTGTTTATCCTTTCAAATAACCAGCTCTTGGTTTTGTTGATCTTTTGAATTGTTTCTTTGGTTTCCATTTGTTTATTTCCACTCTGATCTTTACTATTCCTTCATTCGTCATACATTGGGCTTTTCTTTTTGCTCTCTTTCTAGCTCTTTGAGTTGTAGGGTTAAGAAATTTATTACCATTGTTTCCTCTTTTTTGCAGTAGGCTTGTAGAGCTCTGAACGTCCCTCTCAAGACTGCTTTCATTGTGTCCCATAACAACAGAAGAGCCAACCATAAGCCATCTACAAACCTGGACCTAAAACAACCTGATTTGGCAAAGCTAAACACAAAGGGATAGATAAAAAATTAGCAGACAAATAGCAATCAAGAGGTAGTGATATTGATATCAGACAAAGTAGATGTCAAGCCACAAAACCTAAAATGTAGCATAGTAGGAAACTTTTTTCTTGTTCGTTTTTTCTTAGCTAGAATTTAATAAATTCTCCTTATTCTTTCACAGAAACATCTTTTGGTTTCATTGATTTTATCTATTGTTTTTTTCTGTTTTCAATTTAATTGATTTCTTCTAATCTTAATTATTTTTTTCCACTTCATTGCTTTGGGCTTCATTTGCTCTTCTTTGTCTATTTATTTAAGGTGGAAACATAAGTTACAGATTTTAGATCTTTGTTTGTAATTTATACATATAATATTATAAATTTCCCTCTGGCCCTGCATTAACTAGCCTCAGATTTTGATATGGTTGTGTGTATTTTTGTTTTTGTGGGTTTTTTTTTTTTGCTTTTAAAAACATCTTTATTGTTGAGATTATTACGAGGTCCCTCTTTTTCTCCCCATTTCCCCCTTCACCTGGTTTCTGTCCTGCCCCAGGCCTTCACCACCCTATTATCTGTGTCAATAGGTAATGCATATGTATATATGCATGTAAGATACTTGTATAATCTCTTCACCCCCACATCCCCTTCCTTCTGAAAATCACCAGTCTGTTCCATTTCCTTGCCGCTAATTCTATTTTATTTACCAGTTTATTCTGTCCATTAGATTATTCATTTAATTTTTATATTCAATTGTTGATAGGTATGTATTTGTTGTCAATTATTGTTCATCTTTTTTCTTCATTTTCTACTCTTGCTCTTCTTAAAGAATACCCTCAACATTTCATATAATACTGGTTTGGTGGTGATGAACTCCTTTAGCTTTTTCTTTTCTGTGAAGCTCTTTATCTGACCTTAAATTCTAAATTATAGCTTTGCTGGGTAGAGTAATCATGATTGTAAATCCTTGCTATTTATCACTTTGAATATATCTTGCCACTCCCTTCTGGCTTGCATAGTTTCTTTTGAAAAATCAGCTGAGCATTACCTTGTAGGTAACTAACTGCTTTTCCTTGCTTCTTTTAAGAATTTATCTTTGTCTTTAGACCTTGGCATTTTAATTATGATGTGTCTCGGTGCCATCCTCTTTGGATTCCTCTTGTTTGGGATTCTCTGAATTCTTGGACTTGCAAGTCTGCTTCTTTCACCAGGTAAGGCAAATTTTATGCCATTATTTCTTCAAATAGGTTTTCAATATCTTGCTTGCTCTCTTCTTCTGGCACCCCAACAATTCAGATGTTGGTACTCTTGAAGTTGTCCTAGAGGCTCCTTACACTATCTTCATATTTTTGTATTATTTTTTCTTTTTGCTCTTCTAGTTGGGGAGTTTTCTCTTCCTCATATTTTAAATCATTGATTTGATTGTCAGAATCATCTACTGTTGAATCCCTGTATATTATTCTTTATTTCAGTCAGTGTATACTTAATTTCTGACTGGTTGTTTTTCTTTTTTTTTATGTTTCCAGATGATTCTTGAGTAACCTTAAAACCCTGGTTTTGAACTCTATATACAGTTTCCTTTCTTCCATTTCTCTCATTTGTGACATGTTTCTCTGTTTCTGCATTTTGGCTGCTTTCCTGTATTTTTTTTTTTTTATGTATTTGGTAGAGCTGCTATGTCTCCTTGAATTGGTAGAGTGGCCTTGTGTTGTAAGTGTTCCATAGAGCCCAGTGGCTCAGACTGCCCAGGCACCTAAGCTGGGAGTTCTAGGTGCACCCCTTTGTGGAATGTGAGCACAGTTTTGTTGTAGTTGAGCTTTGATTGCTATTGGTGTCATTGGAGGAATTGACCTCTAAGTCAATTGGCTATGAGGACCTGCTCCAACTACAGTGAAGAGTTGCTGTGCAAGAGACACCCCAATGGAGCAGAACTTGTTTCAGTGGGGCTTTGGTGCTCACTGGGTCTGCCCCTTGAGTATGTCACTTATTGATGTGAAGAGTTGTAATCTGGTATGGTCTCAAATGACCACTGGGTAAACTGGCTTTTGGGTCTCTGGGGAGGTGCATAGTCAGCCACTGCCTGGGGCCACCCAGCAGGAGCTACATAGAGATCTATAGATTCCTCCTCTTTGTATCAGGTTTGGAAGTGCTCAGACCAGGCCCAGCTGTGAAGCAAGGTAGGTTGCTGCTGGTGCTGGCTCTTAGGCCTTTTATTGATAGGTTTAGAGCTCCCTGCAGTTCGTTTGATAGGTTTTAGCCTGAGCAAGGACAGGCCATTTATATTCAAAAGCTGCTTCCCACAGATTGGGTGGGGTTGTAAATTGGATAAGGCAAGGTCTTAGGGAATCATCAGGGCGGAGAAAACCGAAATGGCTGCCAGTCAGCCGAGTGACCTGGGAGTTCCCAGCATAGGAACAATGATCCCTTTGAATACCTTTGTCTAGGAAGAATCTGCCCTGGAGTTCTTGCTTCTATGCCAGATAATCCAGTTTCCCCTCATATATGTCTGTGTCCCCCGGAGCCTCACGCTGGTGCTGGAGCTCAGAGGAAGCAGGACATTGAAAGTTCAGCTTATTGTGCCAACCTTTTAAGAGGAACTGTTGGGTCTCTAGTAGCCCTGTGTCACTGAGCCCTAAACTGCACTGGTTTTTACAGCTTGTAGTTCTTACTTCCAGTATTGACTTCTTTTACCAGCTCTGAGACCCTCCACAGAGATGATCTCCTTCCTGATTAAAAAAGTAGCATACATGGGTGCCTGACTAGTCCAGTCCATGCCTCCGCACTTCCTATGAGTATCAATGTTCTTTCTTCTTTACTTCTCTAGTTGTAGGACTTCCATTCAGCCAGATTTCCAGAGGTTCTGGATGATGGTTATTCTGTATTTTAGATGTAATTTTGATGTGGTTGTGGGAAGCAGTGAATACAGGGGTTTACCTACACTGCCATCTTCTTGATATGTATTTTAGTATCCTCTGAGAATGCCTCATTGACATGGGTTAGGTTGGAAGTTTAATATAGGTTGTTTAACTTCAATGTGTTAAGTATTTTCTAGATATTTTATGTTACTGATTTCTGAATTAAAACTTGTATAATCTAGGAACATATCTTTACTATTTATATTTTTTTAATTTGCTAAGATTTATTTTATGGCACAGAATATTGCCTAACATGGTGAATAGTGAATATGTGCTTAGAAATAATGTATATTCTGGTGTTGCCTAGTGTTGCATTCTATGAATATCAAGGAGGTAAAGCTGGTGGATGGTGTTGTTGAAATTATCTAAATACTTTCTGGTTTTCCACCTACAGGTTTTATCAATTAATGACAGATGAATATTGAAGTATCCAGATGTAAATAAGGATTTGTCTATTTATCCTTTCAAATTGATTAGTATTTTTGTCTCATATATTTTGAAGCTCTGGTTTTAGTACATAAACATTTAAGATTATTATGTCTTCTTGAATAATTTATCATTTTATCATTATATAATGCCTCTATTTATCCCCAATGATGTTCTGAAGTTGACTGCGTCTGAAATTAATATATCTTACTTTTAGTTAGTGGTTACATGTACATTTATCTCCACATTTTACTTTTAACCCACCCATTTATGTGTGTTTATTTAAAGTGGATATCCTGTAGACATAAGGATACATACTAGTGCTAAATCTCTAATTTACAACAAAGATATATCATTTATGAATATTTATGCACCAAAAAAAGACATCAACCACCTTTATGAAGCAAAAAATACAGGAGATGACACTAATAATGAGAGAGATTAATAAAACACTCTCAGTACACAAAATATAAAGTGGACAAAAAATAAGTAGGAAGAGAGGATACATAAGCAATATAATCAATTGGGTGAATTTCATGGATATGTATTGAATTATTTTATAATGTAAAATACACATTCTGTAAACCACACCACAAGCACAATATTGATCAATATTAGGATATAATAAAATATCATTAACTTCCATAAAGTAAAATATCACAAGTAACATGCTTTAATCACAATATAATAAAAGTAGTCATTACCAACAAAATGAAAACTAGAAAATGCTCTTCAACCTGAAATTAAGAAAATGTTCTACCAAATAACTCTTGAGTGAAATAAAAAAAATATATAAATTTACTTAAATAATTTAAAAAATAATATAATTATATTGAAACCTCTACACATCACAATCTTCGGAATCCATACAAAACAGTGGTCAAATAATAGCTCACTGCACAAAAGGATAGACACAGAAGCAATAATGCATCAAACAGACTGTCAAATTACAGCAGAAAGTTTAAGGAGAGGTGGGGTAGATAAGAGATCAACCAAAGGACTTGTATGCTTGCATATAAGCATAACCAATGAACACAGACACTGGGGGGTTGGGGTATGCCTGGGGGGTGACAATGGGGAGATATGTATACATGTAACACAATAAAAAAAAGAAAATGTAAAAAAAAGAAACCAAATTAGAGAATGCCTATCAATGTGAAAATATTAAAAACATTAGCAAACAAAATCCAATATTATCATATAAAAAAACACACCATGATCATGAGAGATATATCCTAGGGATGAAAGTTTGCTTCAATAATACGATGGTCATTAATATACTATATTATTAGGTCTAAGGAAGCAAATCATATACTTATTTCTATAGGTGGTGAAAAAACTTTGACAAAATTAATTACATACTCATGAAAAAAAACTGAAGAAAGTGGTTAATATGTGATAAAATTTTTTTATCTTAAACCAGTGTGATAAAGATGGGATAAAGATGAACTTTTTCATAAAGTATTTTTGGGAAGTAATTTGAGGAAAAGATTCATTATATCTTTATCAAATATAAGAGACTAGAGGCTCAGTGCACAAATTTGTGCACCTTGAAAGGAACTGTGGGACCTGAGGCTGCAGTATGCACAGGGGAGAGTCTAGACCCATCCTCCATACCCCCATATGACCCCTGCCACCGTGCTCCCTGGTCCCCTGTCTGGTGGCAGAAGCTCCTGCCATCCCCAATCCCGCATGCTGTTGGTGCAGGCCTGGCTGATGGCAAGGAATGTTTGGGACCTGTGCCAGCAGCAGGTGCAAGTGGGGCCAGCGCTGTCAGTGGGTGTGAGCACCTGGCAGGACTGTGGCACACAGGAGTGAAGAATTTTCATTAAACACCAGAAGCTGCTCGCCTGGATGACAGCAACCTGATAACGACCAGCACCCCACCTTGGTCTGGCGCCCCTGCTCACCAGCTCCACCATCCTGCTGCTGCTGACGCCTGGCATGTTCTGTGTGTGCCCCATGGTGGTCAGCACACATCACAGCAATTGTTTGTTTGGTTGTTCAGTTGTTCCACCATTTGGTCTATTTGCATATTAGGGTTTTATATATTTTGATGCCAAAGAATCGGGATGTAAATGTCAAAATGAAACCATGCCAAAGAGAGAGAAAGAGAGAAGCCATACAAGTGTTGGAAGAATATTGGGGTGAATTACTTTTTAACCCCGAGGTAAGGAATGACTTTCTAAATATGATTAAAATTCCAGAGACAAAATAAAAAGATTGATTAACTCAACTACATAAAATTTAAAAATACACAGTAATGAACACTATAAGAAAAGTCATAGACAATGGAACATTTGGGAGAAAATATTTCATATACATTAGATAAAATGCTTACATTCTTATACATAAAGAATTCTTAAAATTAAGGGACAGATGAACAATAACCCAATACAATAACGGGAAAAGACAAGAAAAAACAACGTGCACGCGCGCACACACACACACACACACACACACACACACACACACACTTTTTGTTCTGCCCCCCGAGAAGATGTAGGAACAATGATACCTCAGTAGCAATGACCACACCTCGTACTAAAGTCTTAGTTCTAAATAGTATGTTGCTTCCATAAAAGGGATCAGGGGTCCTTGAAGAAATGGTTGATTAATGGGCTGGGGCAAAGGAGACATAATATCTAAATGCAGTGTGGGGTCCAAGATTGGATTATTGGACAGAAGAAATTATATTAGGAAGAGAAGTGACAACATTTGAATAATTTCTGTAGTTCAGTTACTGCTTTTACACTAATTTTCACTTCCAGGTTTTGATAATTTAGTATGGTTGTATAAGATGTTAACATTAGGGGAAGCTAGATGAAGCATATAAGGAAGCTATGTGTAGTATTTTTGCAACTGTTATGTCTAAAATCATTTATAAATAAAAAGTAAAAAAATAAAAAGACAAAAATACCTCCACTTTGAAGCTATCATCCTGATGGGGAAAACCAGAAATATAAAATAAGCATAATAAGTTTTTAAAAACTTGAACCACCCTTCCAGGAAATATAGGGAAAACCTGGGTAATGTAGTCTTAAGCCTTCTCTGGACTAAACAGACTTCAATTTCTCCACTTTCATGGTTTCTGTTTGCTGTCTTAAGTTGCTGTGATACTTCTTTTAGGTTTTTTGGTTAAGTTATTTTTATGTTGTTATGAATGTATGGGACCTTAAATAGTTCAAATCTGGTGTGAAAAGGACATTGTTCCTGCCACTCCCATTCAAATTCATTTGATGGTATCTTCTATAACTGATGTATTTTTCACCTCTTCCCAGGATATATCTCACTGACATTTCTACTAACTTTTAGATAAAATAAGGCAGATTCTTGATATACAGTGGGCCTCAGTTTCAGGGGTCTTCTGGTGAGGCTCTAGCCCAATCTGAGCTTAGAATTTAACATTTTTATATGAAAGTTTAAGTGATTTTATTTAGAAGGTAATATAGGAGAACTATAAAATTTTCAAAAAACACTAGAAAGTAGAGGGGAATAATCACTCAAGTCTCACTCTCTCACTTCCCTCAAGAGACTACTATTTACTTTTTGGTAAATTTACTTCTACATTTCTTCCTATGTATCTATTTTTGTAGTTCAAAGTCATATTGTTTACATATTTTATCTTCATAACAAAACATTTTGGGTCATTATAAATCTCTTATAAACATAAATATAATGACTGAATGATCTTTCTTCATGTGACTATGGACTCAAAACAGCCTCTATTTATGGATATTTCATTTGGAGGATGACTCTTCTTAAAGATGCTGACTCTTGGTGACTTTTACTGAGAAGCATGTAATGGAGAGGAATGACCGTATTCCTTATAAAACTTTTAAATTGTGTTCTGTTCATTTTCCCTCTCTAATATTTTTGTTAGTAGCAAAATGCCATAATTAATCAATCTTCAAGGTTCCTTTATGCTCTACCATTCCATTGACAAATAATTATTTCAGTTAATTTCTGTGGTTTGTGACAATTCCCCAAGTTTTAAATGTCCATATATCAATGTTGATATAGAAAAAATTGAAGCAATCATGAAAAAAGCAGTCATTGTTTTTCCAGCAAACAAAAGTGCAGGGCCAGATGCTACACAGTGGAGTTTTACCAAATGTTCAAGGAAGAATTAAAACCTATCTTCCTCAGGTTATTCCAAAATTTTCAAGAAGAAGGAACACTTCAAAGCTCCTTCCATGAAGCCAGAATTATCCTAATATGAAAACCAGACAAAGAAACACAATGAAAGAAAATTATAGGCCAATATCCTTCATGAACATAGATAGCAAAATCCTCAACAAAATTCTAGCAAAGCGGATACAGCAGCTCATCAGAAAGATCATACACAATGACCAAGTAGGATTCATCCCAGGAATGCAAGGATCGTACAATATCTGCAAATCAAAAACTGTGATATGCCACATAAATAAATTGAGAGATAATTTTTTTCTATAGTTATAAGTCTATTGATATTTTTAGAATCTTCCTGAGTGAGTTTTGGAAGGTTATATTTTTCTAGGAATATGTCCATTTCCTCAAGGTTTTCTAGTTTATTAGAATGGAGTTGTTCATAGTACATTTTAACAATCTTTTGTATTTCTGTGAGGTCTGTTGTTATTTCACCTCTTTCATTCCTGATTTTGTTTATTTGTATCTTCTCTTTGCTTTTTAGTGAGCCTACAGTCATATCAATTGATGCAGAAAAAGCATTTGACAAAATCTAACAACCTTTCTTGATAAAAACTCTCAACAAGGTAGGAATAGAAGCATCATACCTCAACATAATAAAGTCATGTATGATAAACCCACAGATAACTTCATACTTAATGGGCAAAAACTGAAAACATTTTCTCCTAAGAACAAGAACAAGACAGGGATGCCCACTGTCACCACTCTCACCACTCCTGTTCGACATAGTACTAGAAGTATTAGCCATTGCAATTAGACAAAAAGAAGAAATAAAAAGCACCCAAATTGGAAAAGTAGAAGTAAAGTGTCCTTATTTGCTAGTGACATAATATTGTACATAGAAAAACCCAAAAAACTCAATAAAAAAACTAATAGACTTAATAAATAAATTTGGCAATGTAGCAGGAAACAAAATTAATGCCAAGAAATCTATGGCATTTGTATATATCAATAGTGAACTTAAAGACAGAGAGAGTAAAAAAGCAATGTCATTTACTATTGCATCAAAAACAATTAAGATACCTAGGAATAAACTTAACTAAGGAGGTAAAAGACCTATAGGCAGAAAACTACAGGACAGTAAAAAAAAGAGATAGAGGAAGACATAAACAGATGGAAGAGCATACCATGCTCATGAAATGGGAGAATCAACATCATTAAAATGTCCATATTACCCAGAGCAATCTAGAGATTCAGTGCACTCCCCATTAAAATACCAAAGGCATATTTCATAGACCTAGAAAAACTCTCCAAAGATTCATCAAGAACAAAAAAAAGACACCTAATAGCTGCATCAATCCTGAGAAAGAAGAATAAAGTAGGTGGGATCTCAATGCCATATTTCAAACTGTATTACAAAGCCACTGTTCTCAAAACAGCCTGGTACTGGCACAAGAACAGACATATAGACCACTGGAATAGTATATAGAATCCAGATATCAACCCACAGCACTATGCTCAATTAATATTTGACAAAGGAGGCATGAACATACAATGGAGTCAAGACAGTCCCTTCAATAAATGTTGTTGGGAATATTGGACAGATACATGCAAAAAAATTAAACTAGACCACCAACTTATACCATATACAAAAATAAACTCAAAATGGATACAGGATTTAAACATAAGACAGGAAAATGATAAAAATTCTAGAGGAATCCACAGGCAGCAAAATCTCAGACATATGCCGAAGGATCTTCTTCACTGATACCAGTCCTAGGGCAATGGAAGGTAAAAAGAAAATAAACAAATGGGATTAGATAAAAATAAATGCTTTTTCATAGCAAAAGAAACAATCAACAAAACAATAAGATAGCCCATTGTATGGGAGAAGATATTTTCAAATTTTATCACTGATAAAGGTTTAATATCCAATATCTATCGGCAACTTATACAACTTAATAAAAGGAAGATTTATATTCTAATAAAAAAATGGGCAGTAGACATAAATAGAATCTTTTCAAAAGAAGACAGAAGGAAGGCCAAGAGACACATAAAAAACATGCTCAAGGTCACTAATTATCTGAGAGATGCAAATCAAAATGACAATGTCATACCATTTCACTCCTGTCAGAATGGCTATCATCAACAAATCAACAAACGACAAGTGTTGTTGAGGATTCACAGAAAAAGGAACCCTTGTGCACTGTTGGTGGGAATGCAGACTGTTGCAGTCACTGAGGAGAACAGTATGAAGTTTCCTCAAAAAACTAAAAATAGAACTCCCATTTGACCCAGTAATCTCACTTCTAGGAATATATCCTAAGAAATAAGAAACACCAATCAGAAAGGATTTATGCACACCTATGTTAATAGCAGCACAATTTATAATAAGTAAGATTTGGCAACAGCCTGGGTGCCATCAGCAGATGACTGGATCAGAAAACCATGGTACATCTATACAATGGAATACTATGCCGCCATAAAAATGAAGGAATTCTTACTATTTGCAGTAACTTCGATGGAACTAGAGAACATTATACTAAGTGAAATAAGCCAGTCAATGCAAAAAAAAAAAAAATACCACACTATCTCACTGATTTATGGATAATAAAGAACATTATAAACTGATGAGCAAAAAGATAGATACAGAGACAGTAAAGTATCAAACAGACTGCCAAGTTACAGTGGGAAGGTTAGGGAAAGGTAGGGTAGATAAGAGATCAACCAAAGGACTTTTACTCATCCATATAAGCATAACCAATGGACGCAAAACACTGGGGGTTTAGGGCATGCATGGGAGTGGCTGCGGATGGCAATGGGAACATCTGTGCACATGTAATACGTTAAAAAAAGTAAAATAAAATAAACAGGTTACAGTGACTTGACCAAAGTTCCCAAGCTGGACTGCAGTGCAGGGATTTGAACCCGTATCTTAAAAGTTCCTAATGCAAAATCCCTCATAATGGGTATATCCTGTTTTTTTTTCCTCCTTTTTCCTCTGCATATGAACCATCTGGGATGTTTCCTGCTCTGTGAAACACCCGTCTTTAAACACCAGACTCATTTCCCAGGAGGACATGTACCAAACTTACAAACCTGAGGACTGAGATGCAAGAGAGGCATCCATCTCACTCTCTCTGGCAAGTGTTCACCAGGCCCAGGGCAGCCCCGTTTAAAATGTTATTGTTGGGGACTCCCCCTCTCCTTCCCACATGGGAGTCTGCTTGTATCTCAATAAATTTGCATCTTTTCCTATAAGACATTTAAAAAAAATTTAAAAAGTCTGCCACTTGCGCCTATAGACACTTATGGTGTACAAATTGTTAAATAAGGTAAATTTTCTAAGTAGAGATTATCATTTTCTCATATAACCAGTGCTATGGGGCAACGTATCTACAAAACTTGGGTCTTTTCAGAGCTTAATGAATACTTGTTGGTGATTACCAACTAGAGAAATTATCAATACATAAAAAAATCTATACTTTTCTTACACATTCTTGGATGAAAATGTGCATTTTTCTCCAAAGGATATGGTTTTCCTTAACTAATAGTTCAAATAACAAGTATTTTAAAAATGTTACAAGATGTATTGATTTAAAATTTCAGGACTGGGGGAGACAAAATGTCAGTGGAATAGATGGACATGCCCTGAGCCTTGTCCCAGAGCGAAATAGAGTGAGCAGCTGAAAGTAATAGAATTCAGCCCGAATTGGTGAAGGAGACTTAGCTGGTGAGACAATTTGCAGCCAGAAGGGCAGAGGTCTCCTGGAAAAGGTAAAATCAAGAATCTAGGCAGGAGTGTCTACTGGACTTCTGTGCCCAGAGAGTCAGGGGGAAGGCACACAGCGCCAAGCCGGCTCCCTGGGGACAGACAAAGCATCTGACTGGATATAGAGTTCAAAATCACGGTTATAAGGTTTTTCAAGAATATCCTAGAAAAGATGGATAAATTTAGCGAGACCCAAGAGGAGATGAAAAAGGACCAACTAGAGATGAAAAAAAGACCAACTACAGATGAAAAAGGACCAGCTAGAAATTAAACATACATTGAATGAAATAAAAATATATATATATTATACAGAGACCTAACAGCAGACTAGAGGAAGGCAAGAATCAAGTCAAAAATTTGAAATATAAAGAATAAAAAAACACTCAACTGGAAAAGCAAAAAGAAAAAAGAATCCAAAAATGTGAAGATAATGTAAGGAGCCTCTGGAACAGCTTAAAGTATACCAACATCAGAATTGTTGGGGTGCTGGAAGAAGAGAGAAAACAAGATACTGAAAACCTATTTGAACAAATAATGACTGAAAAGTTCCACATCTGGTGAAAGAAAGAGGCTTACAAGTCCAGGAAGCACACAGAATCCCATATAAAAGGAATCCAAAGAGGACTACACCAAGACACATCATAATCAAAATAACAAGAGCAAAAGACAAAGAGAGAATATTAAAAGCAGCAAGAGAAAAACAGTTCTTGACCTACAAGGGAGCATCCATACGACTGTCAGCTGATTTCTCAACCGAAATGATGCAGGCCAGATGGGAGTAGCAAGAAATATTTAACGTGATGAATGGCAAGAACCTACAACCAAGATTACTCTACCCAGCAAAGCTATCATTCAGAATTGCAGGGCAGATAAAGAGGTTCACAGACAAGAAAAAGCTACAGGAGTTCATCAACTTCAAACCAGTGTTATATGAAATGCTGAAAAGTACTCTTTAAGAAAAAGAAGAAAAAGGTAAAAGATAAAAAATTATGAACAACAAATACATATCTATCAACAAGTGAATCCAAAAAATAAGTGAATTAAAATTTTGATCAACAGAATAAACTGGTAAATATAATAGAATCAGGAGCACAGAAAGGGAGTGGACTGATAATTCTCATGGGGAAAGTGGTAAGGGGGGTGCAGGGAGAAACTGGACAAAAATCATACACTATTCATGAGGTCAATGAGGGGGAGGTACGGGTAGAGGGAGGGGTGGGAACTGGGTGGAGGGGAGCTATGGATGGGAAAAAAGAGAAGCAAGTGTAATAATCTGAATAATAAAGATTTAATTTTAAAAAATGCATCTGACTGTAAAAAAAAATAATAATAATAAGGGTCCAGGGGACTGCGGGAGATAGGACTGGCTGTACCATGTAGTGCAGGCAAGAGAGGAGCTTGCAGAGATGCATTCCTTCCCTGCTCTGGGGTTTGTGCCTTTCTTCAATGAACCTAGATCATAGGACCTTTCAGATATAGACACTTACCTGTGACTAAGGTATGGGAGAAGGTGTGGAGACCCAGACCCAGCCTACCCCCACCCCCATTGAACTAGATCCAGACCTGGCCAGTCCCACTCTTGTCAAGCCCTGCCAGGCAGGGGACATAGACTCAAGCCCACTGGCCAGACACCAGGACGGGGGACATGGCCTCAGGTCCCCCAGCCCAGACCAGGCAGGGGACGGGGAATGCCTTGAGGTCCCCTGTCAAGTCCCACCAGGTAGGGATCATGGCCTGAGGTCCCCCATCAAACTCGCTAGGTGGAGGGAGAGGAGAGACTCAGCCTCAGGTCCCCTGTGAAGCCCTCCTGACAGGGGGTGCAGCCTGAGTTCCCCTGACTCAGCACTTGGGGTGCACCTTGAGGTCTCCTGTCAAGTCCCGCTGGGTGGGGAGCAGGCCTGAGGTCCTCTCTCAAGTCCCACTAGGCAGGGTTGTGGGCACAGCTTCAGGTCCCCTAGCCTGCAGCTGTTGGGGCTGGGGACATTGCCTGAGGTCCCCTGTCAAGCCCCACAGGGGTGGGGGAGAGCAGAGCCTCAGGTCCCTATTGATTGCTCGTTAAGGCTCCTATGGCAACTTAGCTTCAACTGTGGGTGCAGCCATCTTTGTGACGGAGTGATGGTCAATTAGCATATCCCCTCTTTATTAGATAGGATTCTTTTATCATTGGCAGTGAATCCAGAGTCATCTGATTCACTGAGTTGGTGGTAGGCTTAGGGAAGAAAGAAAGTCTAAACAGAGCCATTGGAAAAGTGGTAGGAAGCCTTCTCAGCCATGCATGTGCTCCAGTCTAGCCTAACTTTGAGTCCCTCCTCCATTATCTCGATATGCTTCAATCGCTGTGAAAGGAAGAAGGGACAACCACTGAGTGGCAGGGGAGCATGGTCTCTTTGGAGTAGAATTCCCAGGAGGTCCAATGATTAGGCAGAAGTTTCCACTGCTGAGGCCTCCGTTCTCCCTTAAGCCACGGAACAACTGAACTCATTGTATCTGTGATGACCATTCCTGAAACTTTCAGTTCTATGATGAACAAGTTCTGGGGAATCTAAGGTGCAGCTAATGTACAGGGATTGATCTAGTATGCAGATTTAATGGTTAATAATATTGTATTGAGTACTTGAAATTTGCTAATAAAGTAGATCTTAAGTTTTTTTTTTTTAGCACACACAAAGAAGAGTGAGCTGATGGGTGTGTTAATTAGTTTATTGTGGTATATCAGTTCATGACATGTACATATATCAAACCATCACTTTGTACAACTTAAATATGTGCACTTTTGATTTGTCAATTACGATAAAGCTGGGTAGGGCATAATTTAAAGGACAAGAAGATTAACAATGCATTGCACTTCCTGAAAATAGAAACGCACAAGAAACTAAAAGTTTACTTTAGGAAGTAATTTCTTTTATTTTAACACCATTGCTAATGATTTGATTGTTAGGAACTTAGAAAAAGAAAGGTTTCACATGATACTAAGAACCAGGAATCTTTAAAAGAAGATACTGATGTAATACTCTTAAATGTTTCAATATGAAAGTCAACCATCTAAACCTCTCCAAAATATTACCAAGAAAATTAAAGTTTATACATTTTAATATTGTTTTAACAGCTTCAAAATGTTAAGCTTATTAACCAGGTTATGGAACTTAATGGCATGTGTACCTATTTGCCAATCAAACATTAAAACTAAAAACAAAAACTAAGGAAATTTCTGAAAGCACAGCTAGTGCACTTAGCACTGCTGATTCATCTGATGGAACGGCCTCTGAGACAGCAGCCTGAGGGTTGATAAGAGCTTGCATTTATATGAGGCTTTTTATCATTTACAAAGCGCTTTCATATACATTAGATTCCCTATCTAGCTACTGGGGACATGCTTGACTTCCTTCTGAAATCCAGATCTTCAGCCCTGAGGAGTGGGCTCTGGGGAGAGACTGTTGGCAGCCATGCTGCTGACTAGGTTTATGAAGGCGTGTGGGGGACAGGACTCTGAGCTGCAGGAAGTAGATTTCTCAATCACTACACCAGAAATAGAGATGATTGATCTGAGTAATCGAGGTCAATTTGCCTCCATCATTATAAAATATCAGTTTTAATTTGAGCTATGAACTTGGAAGTTTTATATAGGGACTTCAAATCAAGGAGTCACAGAATGTCAGTGCTTGAGTGTTCTAGACCAATTTATAGACAAGGAAATGGAACCCTTAAGAAGTTAAGAGGGTAAGGCATGAATTCACGGTTCCATAGCAGCAGTCTTATGCAGAAGAGAATTCTCCATCAACTCATAGCCCACCACTATGCATCCCCCCGCAATTGACTAGAGAGTTATCTTAGCCTTAGATTCCTAATCTCCAGGAAAAAGACCCATCTGAGTCTCCTTAAATAATGAAGCAAGAATTGCCCCACCATCTTCTTGTTTCCTGTTGCCTATCTGACTGGCTTTCTTTAATACGAGGGCATGGCTCAACCAACTGCCTTTTCCCAATTCGGCCACAGTTGAGATCAGGGAAATTGCACCACAAGAATGTTTTTAATTCAACAGTTAACTGATGGCACAGCAGTCCTAAACTCTCCACTGGGGTGGCCTTGGGACAATAAACAACAATGTAGTAAGTGGAACAAGCACTGACTTGGTACCTTGTCTTGATGATTGTGTTCTAGACTCAGTTCCTTAGCTATGCCACCTTGTGATTTTGGCCAAGTCATTTAACCTGTTTCTTCAACTTTCAAATGCTGATAAAGGTCGCTTTCTTGCTCACTTACCTGGGCTACAGTGAGACAAAACCTTGTGAGAATGTAGAATGGAGGTTGTGGGGAAGTGTTGATTAGAACATGGGATTTGGTAGCTGACAAACTTGGGTACAAAGCCTAAGGCACCAATGAGCTCTGAATCTGGACAGATACGCAGCTTCTGTGGTCCCCAGTTTCCTCTAGCAAAATAGTTATGATACTAGTACCTACCTCAGAGAATTATGGTGAGGAATAAATAATGCATGTAAAATGCTTAGCACGGTGTCTATGTAATAAAGTCTCAGTGAATGCTGTATCTTTTCATTGTGTTAAATATTGACAGGATTGCTTCATTTCAAATCAGAATAGCAACACTTTCAAGTCCTCTAAACCTCATTGAGCTGATAATAGACATAAGATATATGGTGTTTGATGTTTAGGACTCAATAGGAACCTAGAGCCAGGGACTTTAATCTCTTAAACAGGTATAATAGATGTATTATAGTAATCAGAAAACCCAATAACAGGGACTTTTAATTATGACACATGATTGAGATCCAAAGTACAAAGTGGCAGAACCAGGAGTTGTGAAAAAAAAAAAAAAGACATATATTTATTCCCAAGGCTCAACCTAATTTCAGGGAATTGTCCTGATCCAGATATGCCTTGAAATCAACTCTTGTCATTGCCATCTTTATACAGACTGGTTGGATAGACTCCGAAGGGGCCCACTATATGTCACATGTTGTAATAGGCTTTGATGACCCAAATCTGGACCTACACTCATGAGGCTTACAGTTTATGAAAGTACGGATATGGGACAATTAAGTACAGACATTCTGTATTTAGCAAAAAATGAAAATATGTCGGAGACCAAATATTGTTCTCACTAGGTGGATGTAAACGGGAGGCCAGAAGGCTGGCCAACCTTAATTGCTCTGAAAGGTCAGAGCTGATTACTCATTGTTTAGTTGAAACTATCTGTTTGTATCATGTTAATTTCTGTTATTTCCTGCCTAAAGGCTAGGGGTATGTCCCAAAGCCTTAATAAAAGGGAGAAAAA
>PVJN01008755.1:0-20741 GCA_004026805.1 Lasiurus borealis
GTCTCCGTACCTCAGCTTTTTGCAGTTCCTCTGGGTCTCCGTGAGCCCCTCTCTTTCCCTCTAGCTGTAGAACTTCCACTCAGCCAGCTTTCCTGTGGTTCTGGATGATGTCTGTTCTGTCTTTTAGTTGTAGTTTTGAAATTGTTGTGCGAGGCAGCAGTGTAGGTGTTTACCTATGCCGCCATCTTGGCTCCTCCCCCGCATTTTTGCTTTTGAGGGTCACTTCCTCCAAAGACAAAAACAAACAAAAACTGGATTTTGTGAATGTGGGGGGTGAGGGCTTGAACATACCTTTGGGGGGAACTATCTTTTCCTCATTTCTCTCTGTCTTTTCCTTCCTGTGCCTGTCTCCCTGTTTTCTGTCATTTTTGGTGTCCACATTTTACCCTTACTTCCAGTCCCAATTTTTCCACTCCTCATGACCCAACACTGATTGGCCCAGCACCCAGCAGATCAGCCCAGAAACCCAGATGTCATTGGCTAAACCAAATAAGGCCTATGATTGGCTAGAAGATTTTTGGTGGGGAGGGGGAAGGCATTAGTTGACAGGAGTCTGCAGTACTCTTTCTAATACCCACGCCTTTCTCTCCGACCAGGGCTGTTACTTACAGGCATAACCGAAAACTCCTGCTGCAGTAGGGTGGTGAGTTTGGGGTTTGTAAAGGGGAAAGGAAAAGAAATGTAATAAAGTCTGTGACACATTTCTCCATGGCTCCATCAGTTCCTGGAGGACCCTTCCCCTAACTGTCCAGCTCTGAACACCAACCTTTAAGAGGGATGGACAACCTACAGGGAGAGTTTGAAGGGACAACCATTCCTATTTGGGGGAGAGGGGGGACAATGCATCCAAAAATGAGGTGACACCATAGTGGGACCGGAAAGGCCAGTGAGACCAAGGTCAGCCGAGAGCAGCGTGGAGAACCCACCTTTCCCTCCCTGAACTCTCAATTGTTCGCCCTCTGTTGTTCCTGAATAGATCAGGTGCGTTTTCAGAGAAAGCTTTTGCTGTCGGAACTCCTGCAGCTCACTAACGCCAGAGAAAGCAAGTAGATCTGGGCCACATGGTACCCTTCCTCTTCCGAACCTGCTGGCAGAACTGCTGCTCTCTCTCATTCCAGACTGAGATCATGAGGATACTTGATGGGAGGGACGAGTTGATTTAAAAAATAAATAAATAAATAATAAATAAATAAATAAATAAATAAATAAATAAAGCCCTTGCTGGTGTCGCTCAGTGGTTAGAGCACTGGCCCACACATCTAAGAGTCTTAGGCTTGATTCCCAGTCAAGAGCATGTACCTGGGTGGCAGGTTCGATCCCCAGCCCTGGTTGGAGCATGTTCAGAAGCGACCAATCAAAGTGTCTCTCTCACATTAATGTTTCTCTCCCTCTTTCTCTTCTTCTCCATCTCTCTCTCTTCCCCTCCTCCCTCCTTCTCTTCCACTTTCTCTAAAAATCAATAGAAAAAAATCCTCGGGCCCAGCCGGTGTGGCTCAGTTGTTGAGCATTGAGCCATAAACCAAGAGGTCACCAGACGATTCCTGGTCAGGGCACATGTCTGGGTTTTGAGCTCAATTCCCAGTTAGGGAGTTGTGCAGCAGGCAGCCAACCAATGATTCTTTCTCACCCATGTTTCTATCTCCCTTTCCCTCTTTCTAAAATCAATTCAAACATTTAAAAAAATACCCTGGGGACCGGAACCGGTTTGGCTCAGTGGATAGAGCGTCAATTTGTGGACTGAAAGGTCCCAGGTTCGATTCCAATCAAGGGCATGTATCTTGGTTGCGGGCACATCCCCAGTAGGGGGTGTGGAGAAGGCGGCTGATCGATGTCTCTCTCTCTCATTGATGTTTCTAACTCTCTATCCTTCTCCCTTCCTCTCTGTAAAAAAAAAAAAAATCAATAAAATATATTTTAAAAAAATACCCTGGGGTGAGTATTCACCCCCCAAAAAAAGGGAGGGGCAGAATTTAGCTGAAGATTCAGCGCCTAGCACAATGTTTGGCCCAAAGCAAGCACTCAGCAAACATTTGTTGAATAAATGAGGGTAGTAGTGTGTGGGTGGGGGGAGAGGGGGAGAAGCCTACAAAGACGGCATTGACCCTTACATCATACATGCCAGGGAAAGGAGCTTGGTGATTTTCCCAGGGTCTGAATTTGAAACCTCAGCCCTGGCTGGTTTGGCTCGGTGGATCGAGTGTTGGCCTATGGACTGAAGGGTCCCAGGTTTGATTCTGGTCAAGGACACATGTGTGGATTGCAGGCTCAATCCCCAGTAGGAGAGTGCAGGAGGCAGCTGATCAATGATTCTCTCTCATCATTGATGCTTCCATCTCTCTCTCTCCCTTCCTCTCTGAAATAAATAAATAATGTTTTTTAAAAAGAGTCCTCGCTGGTTTGACTCAGTTGACAGAGCATCGACCTGAGCACCAAAGGATCCCTGGTTTGATTCCCTTCAAGGGCACGTACCTTGGTTGCAGGCTCTTCCCCGGTTCAGGCCCTGGTTAAGGCACCTGAGGGTGGGGGAGGGCATCAGTAGGCATAAAGGGGCCTTCAGTGCTTTTTCTAACCCACACCTTTTCTCTCCGACCAGGGTTGTTACTTACAGTCATAAACTCCTGTTGCAGTAGGGTGGTGGATTTGGAGTTTGTAAAGGGGAAAGGAAAAGAAATTTAATAAAGTCTGAGATAAATTTCTCAATGGCTCCATCAGTTCCTGGAGGATCTTTCCCCATTGATTGGCGGCCTCTGATTGGTACAGAGGCAATCAATCAATGTGTTTCTCTCACATCGATGTTTCTCTCTCCTTGTCTCTTCTACTCTTCCTAAAAATCAATGGAAAAATATCCTCAGGTGAGGATAAATAAAAAGAAACCTCGTATATCTTCTGGGTCCAGGTAGGTAAAGTGAGCAAGTGCAGATCCCATTCTTGGAAGCTGTAAAAGGCGCAGCGCCATCCTGTGGCAGTCCTGGTGAAATGGGCCTGTGGTTAGCAGATTTTCAGATTTTTCAATAGGACCCAGAAATTCAGATTATTTTATGTGAAATCTCTACATTAAAGTAGTGTGGGCAACTAACTTTTTCAAACACTGAAGACCAAGACTTGTTTTGCTACCATTCTGAGGTGACAGAAAAATATCTAAAACTGTTGCTTATATACTTTATTTTAGATATTAGCAAAGGAAGTTCTAAGTGTTGGTAGATCTCACTGGACTCCCCAATTAACTACATTTCCCACAAACCTTTGACTCGCACCGTGAGTCAGTTGACCATAGAAACTATATCCCAGTCTAGTGAGCTGGACTTCTGATTGGCCAAACAAAACATTGAATTCCTTGTTCCAGCCACCTGATGCCAAGATACCAGTTTTGTTACCTGCCGGGTAAAGTGTGCTTTCAATGGAGAGGTATTCTTTTATTTTTCAATTACAGTTTACATTCAATATTATTTTGTGTTAGTTCCAGGTGTATAGATTAGTTTACAGAGTGTTTCCCCCCTCTACCCCATATTTCCTGTATTCACCTGGCCCCATACAAAGTTATTACAATACTAGAGGCCTGGTGCATGGGCTTGGCCTGTAGGGACTGAGCCAAAACTAGCTCTCTGACATTCCCCTAGGGTCCCCAGTTCTCAAGTGATGCACCCCGGAATCAGGCTCCTTCCTGTCTGGTTCCAAGTCACGACAGCTTGGCAGCTCCTGCGATGAGCATCTGCCTCCCTCTGCCAATGTGCATCATAGCTACTAATGAGATGATCAAATAGTCAGATAGTCCTTTAGGCTTTTATATATATAGATAAATGTAGAGGTTTTGAAGAGGTGGAGAAGAGGCTGGGATCTCTAGACTCCAATCAAGAGGATTCTGGGAATGGTAGTTTCTGGCTCTCCACTGTCCCTGCCTCCCTTTTTTCCCCCACACTGGCGGTGCACTTGCCTAGAATATGCATATGCTAGCTGCCTTGGGAATGAGGCTCTGAGCACCTGTCTGTGAGGTCACCATTACCTGTGACTGGCTGGGGCAGGGCAACTGTAGACCCGTCCACGATGCTCTACTTGACACTCATGTGACTTGGTGGCCACACTGAAACTCATTCAGGAAAGGTGCTGGCTGGGGGGTTGCAAGCTGCTGTCCCTGACAAGCTTTCTGCTTGGGTATCGGTGTTGTTTTGGATTTTAAAATGTCTTCACGCTATTGGTCCAGCCACTCCTTTACCTTCTTGGGAATTTCCTGGGAGCGATGCCTGATGCAGTAAAGGTATAATTACATTGAGCATCAATTATAGTGCAATGAGAACTCCCAGAGAGCGCAGAGCATGCAGTGGGAGAGAAATAATTACAACTTTGGGGGAGGGAGTGGTGGCCCCTTCCTCTAGCATCAAATCCAGAGGCCAAGGGCCCACCCGGATCATCCAATGTAAATGATCCTAACCATCAGATGTCACCAAGTAATTACAACTCAACAATTATGATACTAGCAGAACTGGGATTCTGGAACGTTCCCAGGGAGAGCGTTGTCAACTCCAGCTGGGCCGGGTGGGAATCAGAGACATTGTCAAACAGGAATGGCTTGTTCTTGCTCTGTCGAGAGGGACCACTCGGTAAGGTAGATGAGTGTCTAACCACTATGCTGTACACCTGAAATGAATACAAAATATTGAATGTCACCTAATTGAAAGTAACATTTAAAGTGTCCTTATAGGAACAGGAAGAGACACCAGATCTCACCCTCTCTCTCTCCCCCCCTCCCCCCCTGTACCGAGGAAAAAGCATGTGAGGACACTGTGGGATGTGGCTATGTACAGACAAGGGAGAGAGCTCACACCAAACGGCAGTCCACCAAGGCAGACCCAGGGCTCCTGGGCCTCAAATGCCAGGCTAAGGCCTCCCCACTTTCCTGAGAGTGGACGCTAAGCTGGGGAAGGATGCTGAGCTGTTACAGGGTGGTTGTGTGAGCTTAATAAACCGATAAGGCCCACTGCATGATGTCCAAGTTATGTCTGATCAAATAATTGAATCAACACCCCTCCCCCTGGGAATTGACCTTTAGACCCTTCACAACCGACATTCCCTTTTGCTTAGATCACACTCCACTTGCTAAGACCATTGTCCTTCCCCTCAGACCTTCTTAGATCCAGACCCACCCAGAGAAGTCATTGCCCAGAAAAAGCCCACCTAGAGTCCTTTAAAATCTCTGACACCCTGTCCCTGGGCGTTGGTGCCATTTGCAGGGCTCAGCCCACCTTGTTTTCCAGATGACCTAATAAATTCATAGTTCTTTACCCGCTTTGGCCTCGTGCATTCCTCCTTTGGAGATCCTAACCGTCAGAAGTGGCAGCTGTTATTTTATTCTGGCAATGGTCCATCTGGCTTTTATTCACATGCATGCATATATTCTACGTCTTTATACACGTGGAAGCTATGGAACTTCGCAGTTTTTGTTCTTCTAACATTCATTCACAGGCATTTCCCCCTATTAACATGCGATCATCATAACTATTTCAGGATTCAGTAATATTTCAAAGGTGGGATGGACTGATCCATATAATTGAAAATATCTTTCTATTATTTTGTTTCTGGTTGGAGGTGGCCTTCCTCCAAGTTGCAATTCAGGAACTTACGCTTTTTCCGTCTGCAACATGTGACTTCCAGGGTCACACTCTTCATCTGCATGAGCAAGAGGGAAAAAGACTGCAAGTGACACATGGGAGGTCAGTATGGGCCCGATCTGGGCAAGGCGTGCTTGTTACTTCTGCTCACTTTTTATTGGCTAAAGCTTAGTCTCATGGCATACCCAAACTGCAAGTGAGAAGATTTGACTAAACGGGAATATTTGCGGGACCAGTGCAACTAAACACTTCTCAAATACCATGTTTCTTACAGCCCCTGTGTATTTAGAGCATTTTTTTATTCCCACCACACAGCTTATTTCCAGACTCCATTTCCCAGCATTCCTCCGCCCTCAAAGACCTTAAGCCAGGGGGGAGCCGCCGTGTTTTCTGGGAGATGTAGTCCAGCTGGGAAGCCGCGTTTAAAGCTCCAGGACGGCCCTAACCAGTTTGGCTCAGTGGATAGAGTGTCGGCCTGCCGAATCAAGGATCCTAGGTTCGATTCCCGTCCAGGGCATGTACCTTGGTTGCAGGTACATACCCAAAGGGGAGTGTGCAGGAGGCAGCTGATCAATGTTTCTCACTCCTATCCCTCTCCCTTCCTCTCTGTAAAAAAATCAATAAAATCTATTAAAAAAAAAAAAAGTCCAAGTCGTAATTACTTTAATTCCCCGACAGCGACCACGCAGGCGTATTCCGCGGGCCACAGGCCAGAGGGAGTGAGGAGAGAAGGCCTGGTCACCCTTTGCAACTGGTGGAAAGGCACAGTTGAGTTGGGACCTGGCTGACCGGAGCGCGAGCTGCGGGTGCGGGCCAGGCCCGGCAGGGAGGCGAGCTCTCAGAGGTAGGAGAGGGGTGAAGGGGAAAGGAACTGTGGGCGGCGCCCGCCACCTCCTGTCATTCGCCAGGTGTCCCCAGAACCCCTCCCTGACCACGCTATTGGACGACCTCGGGCGTGCAGGAACCCGCCGCCTGCTGTTTGCAGGATCCGGCCAAGCGCGGGGCTGCTTCGCTCCGTAGGAGGGAGAATGGACCTTCCCTCCTTTAGGTGAAGAACCGCCACGGCGTCTCCCAGGTCACAGGGCTAATAAGTGGTTGAGCCTGCCTACCCCGCACAGCCACTCCCTTCCTTGGTCTCTGTCCTCGTCGTGAGCATCTTTACCTCTCTCTCTGGGTCTCTCCTGTCTCTTTCGGATCCCCCCAACCCACCCTCACCCCCACTCCGTCTGTCTGGCTCTGTCTGCTGTTCTATCTCTGTGTCTCTGTCGCTTTCTCTCTGGGTCTCTGTCCACCTCCCTGAGTCTCTGGTCCCCTCTCTCTAGGTCTGTGCACACCCCACTCCCAACCCCAAGATCTCTGTGCTTTCTCTAACGCGAGAAAAACTTAGTCTCATGGCCACCCCAAACTGGTTTTTACTCTAAAACCATAGCACGATGAACGCATCAGGAAACTAACCCCGACACAATCCGGTTATATCTACAGACAGACCCCCCTTTACATTTTGCTAATTGTCCCAATAACATTCTTAATGGCAAAAACAACAATAATTGTCCCAATAACATTCTTAATGGCAAAAACAACAATAATTGTCCCAATAACGTTCTTAATGGCAAAGACAACAATAATTGTCCCAAAAACGTTCTTAATGGCAAAAACAACAGCAACAACACACACACACACACACACACACACCTCCTAAAGCGCCCACCGCATAGGCTGTCAGGTCTCTCTTGTCTCTGTTCATTAGAATGGACTTCCTTCATCTTCCTTTGGCCTCCATGACCTGGGCAGTTCTGAAGGCCACAGACCTGGTACTTCCGGAATGTCCCTCTGATTGGATTTGCTCGGTGTTTCCTCGTGGCCAGGTTCAGTTATGGGCTTTTGGCAGGAATACCTTAGGAGGGAGGCTGTGTCCTTCTCACGGGATCAGGAGCCCATGACCTCGGGTTGCCCATCCCTGGGCACAGCAGCTGGATCGCTTGGCTATAAGGTGGTGTCTGTCCGGTGTGTCCACTCCAAAGTTACCCTTGTCTTTTTGTCATTAATAACTGACTCGCAGGGAGATGGTTAAAACGCTACAAGACTCACCAAAATGTCACCCACTTGGTTCCAGCCTTCTGTGGTACATTCCTGTGTGGCTGGGCATACAGGTGGCTGGTAGCCTTGGACACACAGGCGCGCTCTGAGTCTGTTTTAGCGTCCCCTTTGCTGCTGTAACAAATGACCACAAACTCGGTGTCTTCAAACAACAAAATGGATTCTCTCTCTCTCTTTTTTTTTTTAATATATTTTATTGATTTTTTACAGAGAGGAAGGGAGAAGGACAGAGAAGCTAGAAACATCCATGAGAGAGAGACATCGATCAGCTGCCTCCTGCACACCCCCCACTGGAGATGTGCCCGCAACCAAGGTACATGCCCTTGACCGGAATCGAACCTGGGACCTTTCAGTCCGCAGGCCGACGCTCTGTCTACTGAGCCAAACTGGTTTCGGCACAAAATGGATTCTCTTACACTTCTGGAGGCGGGGAGTCTGCCTTGCCTTTCCCTGGGCTGGAATTGGGTGTTAGCAGAGCCGTGCTCCCTTTGGGAGTTCTAGGGGAGAACCTGTTTCCTTGCCTTTTCTAGTTCCAGAAGCCACCTTCGGGGTGGCCCCTTCCTCTGGCATCAAATCCAGAGGCCAAGGGCCCACCCGGATCATCCAGGCCACGCTTCCCACCTGAAGGTATTGACCTTCATCACATAGACATCCATCCCAGGACCTTTCAGGGCCACACACCAGTCCACCACCTGG
The DNA here is from genome assembly GCA_004026805.1 of Lasiurus borealis. Taxonomy (NCBI): domain Eukaryota; kingdom Metazoa; phylum Chordata; class Mammalia; order Chiroptera; family Vespertilionidae; genus Lasiurus; species Lasiurus borealis. Next base: position 8,397 of record PVJN01008755.1, read on the forward strand.
TCTGTGTCCAGCACAGTCTCCCCCAACAGATGGGGAGCCCCCCCAGGGGCATAGCTGCATCTCACTCATCCCTCTGTCCTCAAAGGGAGGGTTGGCTCTGTGGGCCAGACTCCTGGGTTCTTTTTTTATTTTTATTTGTTGTTGTTGCTATTTTCATTTATTTTTTCATTTATTGATTCAGGTATTCATATGTGTCCTTATTCCCCCACTACCCCCCACACCCAATTCATGCCCTTACCCGCCTGTGGTCTGTGTCCATTGATTAGGCTTGTATGCATGCATACAAGTCCTTTGGTTGACCTGACTCGGGTTCTCATCCCATTCCCACACTTACTGTCTCTGTGACCTTGAGGAGACAATGGTGTGAATGAGCCCACTGATTGCTAGTGGCTGTCGTTAGAGTGAGGCTCTCAGGCTGCCTGTCTTGAACCTATGCTCTGAGTCTTAGGAGACCAAGGTCCCCTCAGTCATGAGGCTTCTTTGGGAAAGTATCTGTCTTTCTGTCTTTCGTTCAGAACTGACCCCACTTCTCTGCTTCCAGTCCCCTCCTCCAACGCTGCAGACTCAGGCCGGTCCTTTCTCCTGGAGATGCATCCCTGGGCCCCAGCAATGACCACCAGGACCCTGACCGCCCAGGACCGCCCAGGTGAGTCTGGGTCCCTCTTCCTGAGATGGGGAAGAGGGGCCCCCAGGGGGCCATCCCCATCTCTGCCTTCGGCCTGACAATCTTCTGCCCCTCCCAATCTGGGAAAGGGCTATGGAGGGAGCGGCTCTGGGACCCAGAGAAGTGAGGAGGCGGGTGCAGGTGGGGGAGGGGGGCAGGCTGCTCTGTCTACATGGTCAGACAATCCACCCTGTACTTGCTCAGCAGCCTCTGGGTTCCCAGTGATTTTGACCTTGAGTCAGAGTAGATGTCTGGGATGGAATGTGACTTTGGAATATGTAGCTCTTACACCCAATGGCTTTATTGTGTTTTTTTGTTTTTTAATATATTTTATTTATTTATTTTTTTACAGAGAGGAAGGGAGAGACACAGAGAGTTAGAAACATCTATGAGAGAGAAACATTGATCAGTTGCACCGCAACCAAGGTGCATGCCCTTGATTTAAATCAAACCTGGGACCCTTCAATCCACAGGCCAACAATCTATCCCCTGAGCCAAACCTATCAGAGCTTTATTGTGTTTTTGAGAGTTTTCGATGACTGCGTGAATTTATTGCCCTGTTGTGGGGTGAGTATTATAAAGTAAGATTCTGTCCTTGAATACTGTGCAAAGAAGGAAAAGGACATCTTCAAAGAACGCCAAGTGTTGCTGTGGGTTTGCTGGGATGAAGGAAGCACATGAGTCCTCGGGACCCCACAGGAAACTCTGCAATTGGTCCCTCAAGCATCTCCGTTACAGCCATCGGGGCCCCGAGAAACTTGACAGAGTGCCTGCTGTGTAGAGACTTTTTTTCTCAAAAAACCTTTTTTTTTTTTGGTATTGTTATTACCCATCTTGTATTAGCTGGGTAAGATTCTTATAAATATTGCCATATGACCCAATAATGAAATGATATATTCAACTACAAGAACTTATCAATCATAGTGAAATTTCAGATTGTAGTAAATTTGAGAGAGAAAGAGAAACATTGATTTCTTGTCCCACTTATCAATGAATTATTGGTTGATTCTTTTTTTTTTTAATATATTTTATTGATTTTCCACAGAGAGGAAGGGAGAGGGTTAGAAAGTCAGAAACATCGAAGAGAGAGAGACATCGATCAGCCGCCTCCTGCACGCTCCCCACTGGGGATGTGCCAGCAAGCAAGGTACATGCCCCTGGCCGGAATCGAACCTGGGACCTTTCAGTCCGCAGGCCGATGCTCTATCCACTGAGCCAAACCGGTCCCAGCTGTTTCTTTTTTAAAAATTAAATCTTTATTATTCAGATTATTACATTTGTTTCTCTTTTTTCCCCTCCATAGCACCCCTCCACCCAGCTCCCACCCTCCCTCTGCCCTTACCTCCCTCCCATTGACCTCATCCATAGGTGTATGATTTCTGTCCAGTCTCTCCCCGTACACCCCTCACCTCTTCCCCCCTGAGAATTATCAGTCCACTCCCTTTCTGTGCTCCTGATTCTATTATATTCACCAGTTTATTCTGTTGATCAAATTTTTAATTCACTTAATTTTTAGATTCACTTGTTGATAGATATGTATTTGTTGTTCATAATATTTTTTATGGCTTTTACCTTTTTCTTCTTCCTCTTCTAAAAGAGTACCTTTCAGCATTTCGTATAATACTGGTTTGAAGTTGATGAACTCCTTTAGCTTTTTCTTATCTGTGAAGCTCTTTATCTGCCCTTCAATTCTGAATGATAGCTTTGCTGGATAGAGTATTCTTGGTTGTAGGTTCTTGCTATTCATCACATTGAATATTTCTTGCCACCCCCATCTGGCCTGCATCGTTTCTGTTGAGAAATCAGCTGACAGTCGTATGGGTGCTCCCCTGTAGGTAATGAACTATTTTTCTCTTGCTGCTTTTAATATGCTCTCTTTGTCTTTTGCTCTTGGTATTTTAACTATGATGTGTCTTGGTGTGGTCCTCTTTGGATTCCTTTTATATGGGGCTCTGTGTGCTTCCTGGACTTGTAAGTCTATTTCTTTTAACAGATGTGGGAAGTTTTCAGTCATTATTTCTTTAAATAGGTTTTCAGTATCTTGCTCGCTCTCTTCTTCTGGCACCCCCACAATTCTGATGTTGGTGCGTTTGAAGCTGTCCCAGAGGTTCCTTACATTATTTTCACATTTTTGGATTCTTTTATCTTCTTGCTTTTCCACTTGAATGTTTTCTGCTTCTTTATATTTCAAAATTTTTACTTGATTCTTGCCTTCCTCTAGTCTGCTGTTAGGACTCTGTATAATATTTTTTATTTCAGTCAGTGTCTCTAGTTGGTCCTTTTTTATTTCCTCTTGGGTCTCGCTAACTTTATCCAACTTTTCTAGCATATTCTTGAAAAACCTTATAAGCGTGGTTTTGAACTCTCTATCCAGTCGTTTTTTTTCCTCCATTTCTTTTGTTTGTGATCCCTTCCCTTGTCTCGGCATTTTCACTATACTGGGGAAACTTCTGTGTTAAATTCAGCTTTATGATACCAGACTTGCAAAACTGAAGAAGCCTCTGTTGAGCTTGGGATGGGTGGAGTCTCAGGGCTTAAGGGACCGCTTTGCCTTCCAGTCAGCCCCGCCTTCCATGGCCCCTGAGTCTCACGTGACTGGGTAATCACTGGAGCGGTCCTTGTGCACCCTAGCCCACAGTGCCTCTAGACCGCTGCCCCTCCGGCTCCCCTGCGCTCCAGGATCACACAAGTCTAGGTCCCCAGGGTTTCACCCATAACAGGGGCTCAGTGGAGTCAGAAGTGGCACAGTTGGGAGGGTCTGTCTCCTGCCCAGTCATGAAAGCCAGCAGGACAATCAGCAATCTGTCCTCTGTGCAGTGCCGTGCGCACCATCAGACCTCTGATCTTTTGCGACTCCCCTAAATTTCTATGCACCTCTCCCTTTTCACAGTCCAAACTCCCCCCATATGAGTTTCGGCTGGATCTGGGGTTTAGTGTTCTAAGATAAGTGGTTCAATGCCTTTGACAGTCTCCGTTTCCCTCCTGCCAGAGGCACCTGCTCTCTCCACGCGCATGTCTCCGTACCTCAGCTTTTTGCAGCTCCTATGCCACCATCTTGGATTCTCTCTCAGTTGATTCTTGTATGTGCCCTGACTGTGACGGGGCCTCTAACCTTGGTATATTGGGAGGATGCCCTAACCAACTGAGCTGCCTGGCCAGGGCATGGCTTGATAGTTTTTTCAAAAACAGTTTCTTAGGCTCTGGCCAGTTTTGCATAGTGGTTAGAGCATGGGGTCTTTGGACTGCAGGGTCCTGGGTTTGATTCCCCGTAAAGGGCACATAAGTCAGTTGCAGGCTGGATCCCTAACTCTGGTCAGGCTGTGAACAGAAGGCAACCAATGGATGTGTCTCTCTCACATCAGTGTTTCTCTCTCTCTCTCTCTCTCTGGGGATGTGCCAGCAAGCACATCTCTCTCTCTCTCTCTCTCTCTCCTCGTTTCCTCCACTCTCTCTAAAAAAATCAATGGGAAAAAAACAATCCTTGGGTGAGGATAAACAAATAAATAAATAAATAAAAGTGTCCTAATACTGTCATGTGCAGGTATGTAGGTTACATACTGTGCAAGGGTACCTCATCTCAGTGGCATGATTGACATCTTCTACCCAAGCATTGGTATATTTATTCTGGCAATTTTCACGCAGATGGCAAACTGTCCTATACTGAAACTATGGGCCCGGTGCATGAAGATTCGTGCCCTGGAAGTGGGTCCCTCAGCCCAACCTGCACCCTCTCCAATCTGGGAGCCCTCTCCAATCCGGGAGTTTCTGTCTGTCTTTGCAGTCATCTGAGCAAACTGTCTGAGACCCTAACCCAATATGGTTTGTTGCTCACAGAATAATAGAGGCATTTTTCTTCTTTGCTTCATTGGTGGAGATTTCCTGGAAGTTTTAGGATATCTTCCCTTTAATGTTTCCTAGACACTCTGATTTTACTTATGTCTCTCACCTTTGCTTTCCCAACATCCCCCATCACAACAGTACCTTGCTCCAGGCTCACTTTGCTTTAGTGTCTAGGAGATCTATCTGTCACCAGAACTACTATTCCCAGAATTCCTGGTGCTCCCGCACTCTTGGTTTTCCCTTCCTACTCTGTCTCCATCCCACAGTCTCCCATTCTGCCAAGTCCTCCAAGCCACCAGCTCTCCCTCTCTGCTCTCCATCTGGTGGCTTGGGAACTTGCAATTTGGGGAGCCAAGTTCCCCAAGCTGCTCCACTCTCCGCTGGCTCTCCTGCTCTGCTCTCTGCCTGGCACCTGTGTATGCAAATTAACCCATCATCTTTGTCAGGTTAATTTGCATACCCACTCCTAATTGACTGGTGAGTGTAGCAGAGGTATAGTCAATTTACATGTTTCTCCTTTATTATATAGGATAATTGGCGTGTTACAAAATGCTCTTCCAACAGATGGCAGTAAAGAGTCACGTGAAAGGTAAGTCTTACTCTACTTCCTAGCTAAGCCGCTATGGGTGAGGGGCTGCCTATGCATTTTGGCAGCTTGATTCAGTTCCCTGAAAGCTGTTTCAGTCCAGGGAGAAAGTGGAAGGCTACTGACCTATGACCTCTCCTGGCCCCGAGTTCTGGAAGGCTGTGTCCCTCCACTTTGTACAATTGGCCCTTGCAGGGATCAGTGACCTTCAAGGACATGGCTGTGGACTTCACTTTGGAGGAGTGGGGCCAGCTGGGGTCCTGCCAGAGGGAGCTGCATTGGGAAGTGATACTGGAGAACTACCAGAACCTTCTCTCACTAGGTGAGGCCTCCCTCTGCCTTCCCAGGGAGAGGCACGGTGCCTCTGTGGGTTGCACTGGCGTCATGTGGCACCCTCTGCTCCTCTCATCTGGCCTCTGTCTGTCTCTGTCTCTCCACAGGCTTTCCCTAGAGTCCCCGGGTCATCTCCAAGGATCCTGAGTCCCTTGCCTGTTCCATACAACCTTCGGCCTGTGCACCACCCTCTGCTCTTGCTTTCTTCTCCACGTGTGGGGACCTCAGGCTCCACACGTGAAGGTCTGTTCCAGAATCTCAGACTCCAAGTGATCCCCTGATGTCCTCCACTCAACAGGCTCCATCTCGAATCTTCTCCCCAAAGCACATAAATGCTGTTCCCCAATGTGTCTCCTGAGTCCTGTACTTTCCCCCAACCCGCCTCCTGCCACCATCTCCTGTGCAAGGCCTCCACGTTCCTCAGAGTCTCCTGACCTCAGAGTCTCCACACTGACTGCTCCTTCCTTCCCCTCAGGTCCCCAACTTCGTTGACCCCACTCCTCCAGACCCTCCAGCCCTCCCCCAAAATCCCCCCCACCCCTGCACAGACAACTGTGGTGCCCACCCACCCACTCATCCCCAGCTCTCTGCACATCCCCTCCTCTCTGTCCGCACAGCCCAGCCCTGCTCCGGCCTCCTCCTCTCCCCTACCCCCCTCCAGCCTCCTTTCTGCTCTGTCTTTCCTTCCTCCTCCACCTCTTCCTTCCCAGTTCCTCTGACTCCTCCATCTCTCCTTTTCCCTATAAGCTATGGTGGTATAAAGGCTCCAGGCTCAGCCCTCCTCACTCACAAAACTCATCAAAAACGCTGCTTGACCTCCCATGTCAGAGTCCCCAGGACTGCTCCCAGGTTCACTGATGCACTAGGACAGTGGTCGGCAAACTCATTCATCAACAGAGCCAAATACCAACAGGACAACGATTGAAATTTCTTTTGAGAGCCAAATTTTTTAAACTTAAACTTCTTCTAACGCCACTTCTTCAAAATAGACTCACCCAAACCGTGGTATTTTGTGGAAGAGCCATGCTCAAGGGGCCAAAGAGCTGCGTGTGGCTCTCTAGCCGCAGTTTGCCAACCACTGCACTAGGAGGACCCACAGCCTCAGCATCATTGTCGCCTGGAAGCTCATCAGACATTTGTGGGGGTTTCCCTGGGGGCCGACCATATCCGCACTCCCTCCGGGAACATCCCAATACTCCACGCTCCCGGAAGGAAAGCAGGTGTTATGAAGAAACCACCTGATTTTGTGCAAACAGGCATGAAGCACCTGTGTTGACAGGGAATGCAGGAACCCTCCGAAATCCGGGTTGCGAGAGGCTGTTCCAAGGACAGCAGTCTGCCTCTGTGTTCTCTCTTTTCTGCACAACTTGCAGAAGGAGGTCCCTTCAGTTGGTCCCCTGGGTGCCAACTCTGTAGCTGGTGGCTTGCAGAACACCTCCCTGCAAAGGCCCTGCCCCCACTGAGCTCCCCATGTCTCCCAAGACCTGCTCCTGCTCTGAGTCTCCCATCTCAAGGACAGTCCCCCACTCACCTAATCACCAGTCCTGGGCACTTGCTCTCTCATTATTAGCTCCTTCACACCCTATGTGACTGGCCCCTGCCCACCTCCTCAGTGTCTCCCCTTCCATTTTCTCCCTCCCTCACATTCTCCAGCCAGAGGAAAGCTTGTCTGTAAGGCAGGAGCCATCGGCATGTCTGTCTACTCCTGGAAATGATCATTGGGGAGGTGTATTAGTTTCCTATGGCTGCTGTAACAACTACCACAAACATGGCAGCTTAAAACAGCAGAAATTCATTCCCCCCAGGTGTTGGCAGAGCATGTCCTTCTGAAGGCTCTCTGACTCTTCCAGCTTCCGGGCTCCGGGCACTCCTGGCGGTTCTTGTCTTGTCTTGCATCACCCTGGTCTCTGCCTCCATCTTTATATGGCCTTTTCCCCCTATATGTGTCTGTGTGTCCTTTCTTCTTCTTTTTAAAAAAATATTTTTATTGATTTCAAAGAGAGAGAGAAACATCAACGATGAGAGAGAATCATGGATCGGCTGCCTCCTGTCCACCCCGCACTGGGGACTGAGCCCCCAACCAGGCCTGTGCCCTGACCGGGAATTGAACTGGGACTTCCTGGTTCATAGGTCGATGCTCAACCGCTGAGCCTCGCCGGCCGGGCTCTTTTCTTATACGGACACCAGTGGTTGGAAGGTGTCACCCTAACCCAGTAGGACCTTGTCTTCACTAATTACATCTGCAAAGCCCGGATTTCCAAACAAGGCCACCTTCTGGGTTCCTGTGGACATCATTTTGGGGGAGCACCATTCAACCCACTACAGGAAGACAGAAATTAAGATCTCAAAGACAGCAGGCATAAACAAGTAAAAATAAATAGATTAAATGAATTTTAACAATATATTTTGTTTCATCTCATCTATCCAAAATATCATTTCAGCACATGTCAAAATCATAATCAACACACATTTTTTTTTTTTACAGAGAGAAAGGGAAAGGGGTAGAGAGTTAGAAACATTGATGAGAGAGAAACATCAATCAGCCACCTCCTGCACGCCCCCCACTGGGAATGTGCCCACAACCAAGGTACATGCCCTTGACCAAAATTGAACCTGGGACCTTTCAGTCTGCGGGCCGACGCTCTATCTACTGAGCCAAAGCAGTTTTGGCTCAACACACACATTATTAATGAGATATTTTATCTTTTTCTCCCAATTAAGTGCTATGGAATATGGGTGTTATTTCACGTTCAACTTGAACAGCACAGAGCCAGAACCTTAAACAGTAACCTCTGGGCTCAGGCTCCCTCTAGAATGTAGTAGGCCTTCAGGAAAGAAATCTTGCCTTAACCATTACAAGGTCTAATCATAAGGCATCCAAGGTATGCATCTCCCAGGTGGACCTAGTCCTGGGCCTCCCTGTGACTATGACCACGTCTCGGGTCTTTTCCAGTGTCAGGCAGAGCTAAACCGGATGTGATTTCCCGCCTGGAGGGAGGGGAAGAGCCCAGGATGAGGAGACAGGTGGGCAAGGATGGCCAGCAGTTGGGAGCCATCTTCCTTTCTCATCTGTCACAATCAGTGATGTCATTCAAGAATGAGGCAGCGTCCCTTACACCAATTCGATTCCCAGTCAGGGCACATATCTAGGTTGCAGGTTTAATTCCTGGTCAGGGTGTGGGGGGAAGCAGCTGATAAATGCTCTCTCTCTCTCTCTCCCCTTCTCTCCTTTTTGCCCTCTCTCCTTCCCCCTCCTCCTCTTCATTCCTTCCTCCCTCCTTTCCTCTAAAAATCAATGTAAAAATTATCCTTGGGTGAGGATTAACAACAACAAAAAGAATGAAGCAGTGTAACACACAGGCCATGATGTTGGTTTTGGGTTGGGTTCAAATCCCAGCCCCACTGCTTCCTGGCTCTGTCACCTTTGGGCAAGTCATTTAGCCCTTCTGTGCCTCAATTTCCCCATCTTCAAAATGGGGTCCGTAACAAGATGCAGGGTTGGAAGGAGTAAGTGAGCTCATGCAGAGTGGAGCCCAGCGCCTGGCACACATTCGCCCCCTGATCAGAATGGCTACGCTGGTTATCATTTCATTTGTTGGGAATTGCCTTTGTAAAGATCCAGAAGTGGGACCTTACCCATAAAGTGGGGACACCGAGAATACCTACCTCACTGATTTCTTTTTATGAGGACTAAATTAGTTAATAGAATGAGCTAAAAGGGTGCCTGGCACATAGTAAGCATTTAATAAATGTTGCCTATTGCAAAAATAATTATTACTCTGTTACTATTGTTATAATCACCTGATGTGTTAGTCAGGACTCTTGCATGTAAAGAATCAAAATAGCTTAGGCAAAATTAGATTTTTTTTTACCCATATAAGTGCAATGCAAAAATTTAAGCATAAATGGATCTAAAACTGTAAATTGTGTTGTCAGGGCTCACTTGTTCTTTCTCTCCCACCTTCCCTCTTTCTTCCACCCTATGGTGACTCTATCTGTTTCCAGCTTCAGTCTGTCTTCTGTCTGGCCTTCCCACATGGCAGTTGATAAAGTTGCCCATAGTCTCAAACTTTTGTTCTGTCTAGCAACACCATATATCAATCTCAAGGAAGACTCTGATTGGCTCTGTTTGGATCTTGAACCAATTATTGTGGCCTGGGGAAGGAGATATTCTGATTGGCCAACTTGGGTCTCATTCTCACTCCTGAGGTGTAGGTGGGGGACATTATGACAAGCAACCCCACTAACCCCAGCACTGTGGTTTTCACATGACAATTATGTAATTAATGGGTGTCCCATAACAACAACAACAAAAATGTGTGTGTATGTGTGTGTGTGTGTGTATATATATATATATATATATATATATATATATGTATAAAATAGAGAAATAGCCGAAGCAGGGTTGGCTCAGTGGATAGAGCGTCAGCTTGCAGACTGAAGGGTCCCAGGTTCGATTCTGGTCAAGGTCATGTACCTTGATTGCAGGCACATTCCCAGTGTGGGTTGTGCAGGAGGCAGCTGTTCGATGTCTTGCTCTCATCGATATTTCTAATTCTCTATCCCTCTCTCTTCCTCTCTGTAAAAAATCAATAAAATATATTTAAAAATAAATAAAATAAATTTAAAAAATAAAATAGAGAAATACGCTAATTAACCCAAATGCTTTAATGGGTCAATCACACAGGAGGAGGTTGTACGTACAGCGTGGAGGGGGAAGGGGGGCAGGGTGACCGGGGCTTCCACGTGCCTGCGCTTGGGGAGGGCTTGATCAGCAGTGGCTGAGGCTGCTTCAAGAGCCAGAGAGGGAGGTAGGGCCAAACAGGCCAATCGAGGGTGGGTGGTGCTGCGCAGGGCTCCTAGTATTAGCATAAAAATCAATCTTCTTCAACAAATTCTAATGGTTTTGTTTCTTCTTTTTTCTACATCTCTTTTTCTCCACATTGCAAGATTGTGTTGTTAAAGTCTCAGGTACATTTCATATTTAGTCATTTTTGTATCAAATAAAAGTTATATATGTTCATCATAGAAACTGAAAATTTAAATAAGAATAAAGCAAGAAATGAAAACTTCCCATAATCCTGCATATCTCTCAAAAGAATTTATTTTTAACACTTATGTAGTCCTTTGAGTATTTTCACTCTAATATTTCCACTGTATTTTTTTATTATAAAAGTGAGTAGTAAGTATATAAGTGAAGATAATATATTTAGTGAAATAAGCCAGACATAAAAAGGAATATCGTATGATTCCACAGGAGACAAATTCTTAAAGACAAAGAAAAATGGTGGTGGATAGAGCTAGGGCAGTGGTTCTCAACCTGTGGGTCACGACCCCTTTGGAGGTCGAACGACCCTTTCACAAGGGTCGCCTAAGACCATCAGAAAACACCCATTTCCCATGGTCTTAGGAACCAACAGACGGCTCCTCGGTTGGCAAAGTGTAGCAATGTAGTTTACTGTTGTCATATGAAGACTGTTACCCATACTACACCATGATTCAAGACAAAAATTTCATTTATTTATAATTAGAAATAAATATTTCACAATATATAATTACATATTGTTTTTGTGGTTAATCACTATGCTTTAATTATGTTCCATTTGTAACAATGAAAATATATCCTGCATATCAGATATTTACATTACAGTTCATAACAGTAGCAAGATTACAGTTATGAAGTAGCAATGAAAACAATTTTATGGTTGGGGGTCACCACCACGTGAGCAACTGTATTAAAGGGTCGCGGCATTAGAAAGGTTGAGAACCACTGAGCTAGGGAAAAGGGCAAGGGGGAGTTACTGTTTAATGGGCACAGAGTTTCAGTTTGGAAAAATGAAACATTTCTGGAGATGGGTATTGGTGATAGTTGCATCCCAGTGTGAATATATTTATGCAGTTAAACTGTGCACTTGGAAATGGTGTAAGCCCTAGCTAGTTTGGCTCAGTGAATAGAGTGTTGGCCTGTGGACTGAAAGATCCCAGGTTGGATTCCAAGGTACATGCCCGGGTAGTGGGCTTGATCCCTAGTAGGGGGTGTGCAGGAGGCAGCCGATCCATGACTCTCATTATGGATGTTTCTATCTCTCTCTCCTCCCTTCCTCTCTGAAATCAATAATAATTTTTTAAAATATATTTTGTTGATTTTTTACAGAGAGTAAGGGAGTGGGATAGAATCAGAAACATCGATGAGAAAGAAACATTGATCAGCTGCCTCCTGCACATTCCCTACTGGGTATGTGGCTGCAACCAAGGTACATGCCCTTGACCGGAATCAAACCTGGGACCCTTGAGTCTGCAGGCCAACGCTCTATCTACTGAGCCAAACCAGTTAGGTCCTGTTTTTATTTTTATTTTTTAAAGAAACCTGAATAATTTTTTTAAATGGTGTAAATGGATATTTTATGTTATGTGTGTTTTACCATAATAAAAATAAATAATACATTTCAAATCTCTATCCCACCACACATATACACATGCATATTCACACACACATAACCATACAGAAAATCTCTTAGGAGGATTCACCAGCTAGAAACAGTTTAGGAGCAAAGGAATGAGGAATATTTACTTTTCATTGTGATAACCTCATAAAAATTATTTTTAATATTTAATATGAATATAACATTTCAAATATGTAATGTGGAAAGCAAAATTCTCTTGTAATCTTTTTTTATTAAATCTTTATTATTCAGATTATTACATTTGTTTCTCTTTTTTCCCCTCCATAGCACCCCTCCCCAGCTCCCACCCCTCCCTCTGCCCTTAGCTCCCTCCCATTGACCTCATCCATAGGTGTATGATTATTGTCCAGTCTCTCCCTGTACACCCTTCACTCCTTTCCCCCTAAGAATTAATAGTCCACTCCCTTTCTGTGCTCCTGATTCTATTATATTCACCAGTTTATTCTGTTGATCAAATA